>PKRV01000343.1:614202-758152 GCA_003709505.1 Hyphantria cunea
CTTACGGAGCCGAAACGTGGACACTTACGGTTCGACTGGTCCATAAGTTTAAAGTCGCTCAGCGTGCAATGGAGAGGTATATGCTCGGCGTTTCTCTAAGGGATCGCATTAGAAACGAGGTGATCCGACAAAGAACCAGGGTCATCGACGTAGCCCACAGGATTAGCAAGCTGAAGTGGCAGTGGGCTGGCCACATTTGCCGAAGAACCGATAACCGTTGGGGTAAACGAGTTCTTGAGTGGAGACCGCGTCTCGGCAACGTAGTGTAGGACGTCCACAAGCCAGGTGGAGCGATGATTTGCGCGAGACGGCTGGCAGGAGCTGGATGCGAGAAGCCATAGATCGAACTAAGTGGCGTGAAATTGGAGAGGCCTATGTCCAGCAGTGGACTGCGATAGGCTGATGATGATGATGACTGTATTCCTCGGGTTTGTCGGTATATTACTTTAGTAATAACATATTGCATCAAATGTCAAGGATGTCGGTTTATACAAATGCTAAAGGAATACAATGTGCACATCTCTGTTTTGTTTGATACAAATGTGCTCACAGGCGTTGAGATCGAAGCGTTTTTTTATTACTTCAATACAAATATTGCATTAAGGTTCTATTTTCATATTTCATTTATATTTTAGCTTTATGTAATTACAAAATGCACCATATTGTGTGGGGTATCTATTCTGTCTTTTTTTGCAAAAAAAAATACAATTAGATAAATAGATCAAAATCCATATATTTCTACATTTTTTTTCGCTAAGACTCACTAAAAATCGCTTGAATACAAAAACCAACTGTCGTATAATACAAAAGCGCTCATATCTTCACGCCATCACATTATAGGACTGGGTAGATATACGTCATAGAGCATTAGTCGTTAACAGTACAAAATAAACATTTATTATTAATGTATTTATTATTAAATAGTTTTTAATTAAGTCATGCATGCATATATAAAATGTACAGATATGTCTAGGTGTGTTTTATTTTCATTATAATCATTATCATATTCCACTATTGGATATTAAGGCGCTCGACCGTAGAGATACCTCCTTCCTCACAGAAAACCGGTGAGAAACAGCGCTTGCGCTGTTATTCACCGAGTGAGTGTGGATACCGGAGGACCATACCCCGACCATCCTCCAAAGGACGGAAATGCACTTGTGATGCCTCTGGTGTTGCGGGTGATCATGGGCGGTGGTGATCACTTACCATCAGGCGAAAGGTCTGCTCGGCTGAAATCTTTTAAAAAAAGAAACAAAAAAACTTATGGCCCATTTGCACTCGGTGATTAGAAACAATCAATGAAGTTAAGCAATGACTGCGGTTTGTACCTGGACAGGTGACCGCTGGAGGCTTGATATCAGGATATCACGACTGATGTGCCATACTTTGATTTTAAAAAGGCATTTGATTTGGTCGATATCGACGTGTTACAGAAGAAGTTGGCTGTCCTCGGGCTTACTTCCCATCTGCTGAACTTCTTTGCAAGTTATATGGGTGACAGGCGGCAGTATGTGGACTATACAGGACACCGAACGCGACCATATTTCACTAGATCTGGCGTAAGCCAGGGGAGTAACTTGGGTCCTTTGGAGTTTATTTTGATGGTCAACGATCTACCGAGAGTCATTGAGGAGGCCAAGTGTCTGCTATTTGCGGATGACCTAAAATTATCTCTCACTGTTGGAAGCACGACAGACTGTGAAAAGCTTCAAAGGGATATAGACAGAGTCGTACGTTGGAGTAAGCAAAATAAGCTGCAATTCAATGTGTCAAAGTGTGTGACATCTCATTTACACGTAAACGAACACTTATCCAACACAAGTACACGATGGAAGAGTCTGAAATGACCAGGATAACTGTAGTGGTGGATTGGGGAGTGCATTTACCTCTGAGCTAAAGTTTCGCGATCATATACTCAGAATCTGTAAAAATATAGTGTCTTGTTAGAGCGCATACAAAATAAGTATGTCGGATTTATATACTTGAAACAGTACGAAGTCTATCTCTTTTATCCATTAATGTATCCTACCCTGTTTTTCTTAAGCATGGTCGCATATAATGAACTGAGAGTCAAGAGAGAACTTACACTCTTAACCTATGTCTTTAGGGTGGTTAGGGGTGAGATAGATAATGCTGATGTATTGGCGAGTGTGGGTCTGTGTGTCCCGAATGGCTACGCGGGTCGTCGGCGCCTGCCGCGCCTGCTGGCCGTGCCGCGCGCTCGCATGAACTTACTGCGCGAGGCACCTATGACGCGCGCGCTGCGCACACTTAACCTCATAGCTGTTGAGGTTGACGTATTTTATTGTACTCTAAGTAAATCTACAATGATAGCTCTTTGCAAAATTGATTACTCTTAGGTTTAACTAATTCGTTTTTAAGAAAAATGTAAAAAAATATCGAATAGGATATAGTCTGTGAGAATATTGTAAGTAATAAATAAATAAATGAAACATCATGAACGTCTCTGTTATTTGGAGGTACACGTTAAGCAGTCGGTCCAGGTTGTTATCGGATAACAGTCGTGAAGTAGTTGGACATCTTTGGGCGGCTTTAAAAACATCCAACGGCAAGATTGAGTAGCCACTACGTTGTGCTGCCAGTCCCCAACCGGCACTGGGCAAGCGTAAAATAAATAAAATAAATATTTCGGACATCGAACACACAACGCCATCTAGTCCAAAGCAAAGCAGAGCTTGTGTTTTGGGTACTAGACAACTGATATAAATACATATATATTTTTTGTTTCGTAAATACATACATACATATTATATACAGAAAACACCCAAACTCGGAAACAAATGTTTGCAGATCATGCAAGCATTTTTTGCGAACAATTAAAACACATCTCAAGTGAATTAAGTTTAATTGTCAATCTATAAGATTCTTTTTAACCGACTTCAAAAAAGGAGGAGTTCATCAATTCGACTTTTCCTTTTTTATGTTTTTTACCTCATAACTTTAGACTGGGTGAACCGATTTTGATGATTCTTTCCGTGCGGTCCCATTTCAATTTAGTCCAGTTCTCGAAGTAATTTTTTTGTTAATGTTTGTGTTATGTGGAAGTAAATTTTTTGAATCCTATCTACCCCTAGAACTGTTAAAAAATTATTTCGTGCCTCGTCCCTTAACTTTATCACCGTGTAACTTATAATACATGTCCCAGAACACCATTCTTTCGTTAAAGAGTCTGTTCTCCATAGAAAGTGGTTCGTCTATGAGTAAATACGGCCTGCGATCACCGACTGCTGGCTCCCAGTTCACTGGTATTAACGGCGTTGGTCCTGAAGGCGTTGGGTTTCTGAAAGAAATGAAACAACCTTAAAAAAGCTCTTGAAACTTAAAAATGGAATGAGAGATCATCTTACTGAGTGGAATAATTGAGTTCATGTCATCGAAACTCATTTCAATCAAAAAAGTGCGTTATGAGTGGAATTACACAAAACTGAACTCAATTAAAACAACAGTTATAGAGACTTAAGTTTTGAAAACACAAGAGATGTACTGGGCGACAATTAGGTGACGACTTCATTATACTAATCCATTCCTTTTATAAAATCGCTTCAATAGCTCATAGGAAAGTTAGACAAAAGATGTTACACATAAAAATCACGGTGTGGGATGTGAGCACGGTTGGTCCGGCTCGAAGGGGCGGTACTACCCTCTCAAAAGACCAATCTAAAGTGATAGCGTTGGTGTGTGCAAAACCGGGGGCCCAATGATACAGAATCATCTTATTTTCATTCAAAATGAGTATAGAAATGAATACTCTTGGATTCTTCTAATACTTTCCATCAGGCAGAGTAGTTACTTTGACAGAGTCATATACATATATAAGAAAAATCTAGTATTTTACAACTAAAATACAAATCTCTACGTATATTTGTATAATTTTGTAGAAAACTAACAAATTAGAAACTCAAAACTGTAAAAATTAATTTAAATGCGGTTAGTTTCTAAACACTTACCCATATTTAGCAAAATCCGTAAACAGTTTCGTCATAATATCGATCATTTTCTGATCAGCCGCATTTGCTTCGTCCGGTAAACCGTCCCCATTCCACAAATAACCCAAGTCATCACTGTGGATTGATCCATCATTGGTGTTCATCTTCTTGGACATAACATTTCTATCACCTTCGTAAGTAAATAAATACTTATATACACTTTTAGCCCCAGCTTCTATATATCTATCGACGGTTCTCTCCGTAGGGTGAGCGAAGGCAAAATCAGATGCGAAATCCAAAATTTCTGGACGATTTGTCAAACTTGTAATCTCATCTTTGATGTACAAATTTTTGATTAGTAGCTCGTCCAAGAGTTCATTGAATTCTTGTCGTAATTCGATATCAAATGTATAGCTATTGTAATACGATGCATCAGAAATTGGATACCTGAACGACGCCTCTCTAAGCGTATGACCGATCATAATATCTAAATCTTTGACCTTGGGTTTTAAGTTAACTGGATAGTCAAGCAAAACTGCGTCATCATTGTTACTTTCAACACACGGTCTTGTTAAAGGATGGTCATAAGTACCATAAACATTCACAGAATTTGTTGCATTTATCACATCTAAAGCATCGAAACCTTTCAAATAATCCAGTGCTGCTTTAACATCGTCACCTTTAAAACCAAGTTCTTTGGCTACATAAACTGGCGCTATATTAGTATGTTTATCAAAAATCCAAGGTGTGAGTGCCACCCCACTTTGTATTATAGCCCTTTGGAATAAAGGTTCTTTTACTAATAACATCATATCAATGCTCATTGCGCCAGCGGACTGTCCAAAGACAGTAATTTTATTAGGATCTCCGCCAAAACTTTCGATGTTTTCTTTTATCCATTTCAGAGCCAAAACCTGGTCTTTTAACCCTTGGTTATTGTAACCAGGTATATCTAGACACAGGAAACCATAGATACCAGCTCTATAGTTGATGGTTACAAGGACTATGTCATGTTTCATCAATAATTCTGGGCCAGATATCTCCCTGTTGGGGTTGTTGCCGATAAAAGCTCCACCAGGAATGTAGAACATGACGGGAAGTTTCTCTTTAGGTTTGATATGGTTTGGTGCATAGATGTTCAGCTTTAGACAATTAATCTCACCGACTGGTCTTCCGCTGTATTGAGGGCAGAGTGTAGAGTCGGACACCGCATCGTAGACTGAATCGAACTTAGCAGGTGGTTTTGCATCCTGGAGAAGTTAGCTAAGTTATTGCCTAATGACTGCTCTAAAAAATATTACGCCCTACAGTTGCAGACCTGTTAGCTCCAGCTGTATACTGAACGAGTGAGCTTACCAGTGAACCAACACCTCTCTTTCTGATTCTGTGGACTGAAAAAGTGGAAGGGTGGCCACAGACTCGTGAGTTGTCTATGTGTTTGAGAATCACTCGACATGAAGTGACTCGTCTGCGCGTTAGCATTTGTACCATCATCATCACATTTCCTTAGTAAGAAGGTTTTGACCTACTATGCTGGCCAGTCGAGTTGATATCCCAATAGCGATTCGAACAGCAGCTATGGAGATCTGATAACAGTCGCTCCACCTTATTCATGTCAATCATTGAATTAAACTCTCTTGTACGCATACTTCAACTTTAATCCATTAATAGCCTGACCAATTTCGCCCTACTATTTAATGGCCATTTGAAAATTATACAAATATAAAACCTAACGAACAACCAATTTTTTCCCGAAAATGGGGTGGTTGAAATTATAATCTCAACAAATCCCACCAAGACAATCGAGAGTACAAATTAAAATTCGTAATCCTAACCCTTATATCAAATATACATGAATGAGTACGGGAGTTAAAGGAACGTTTCCACTCACCCCAAAAGGATTGTCTTCATCCACCATACCGTATGGCACTCCAAGAAACATGGTGAAGTCCCCCTTCTCGTTTTGTACCCCTCTCACCTGTCCATACAGGGTCTCCACCACAGAATCCTGTTCAGGAGCACATTCTAGACAAGTGCTAATTGCTAAGAAAAGCAACAGAATCTCCTTCATTTCTTCTTAGTTGCTGTTGTCTGAAAGAAGAAAAATCCAACATTATATCGAAAAGAAAACAGAGAATATAGAATAACATTAAAATGACTAAAAATCTAAAAACACATCAAGTCTTTTTGGAAGTATGGGAATCAGTAGACGGGTGTGGTAGTCACGATAATTAGTTACCGTGGTATTTTCGACCAGAGTGATACCACGTCCTCATAGAAATCCAGTGTGAAACAGCGCCTGCGATGTGGTTCGCCGAGTGAGTGAAGACACCTTAGACCCATGTTCAGACTAATCCCCCTATCCATAAAGGTTGTTGTTGTGTTTGGAAGTAGCCACAGACAAGATTAACAAATAACGAATTATTTAAAGTAAAAAACTCCGACTGCATCGATTTCTGCCATATTTATTAAATTAATTGAAGAAATCAAAAGATAGAAAGAACTGAAAAGAAAAGTTTACTTTTAAATATTTTATTTTGTTATTTTTTTATTTTGATTGTACGCAGTGTCACTCTCACGACTAAGACCAATCTATTTACACCACTCATTAAACCAATAAAAAAAAAATTTTACCGTGGGAGAACCACGCTTCGGCATGCATGGGCCGGCTGGACCGGAGTGATACCACGGCCTTACACAAAACCAGTGTGAAACAGCGCCTGCGCGTTTTACTGAGTAAGTGAGGATACCGGAGGCCCATAATTCGTTCTCATCTCCCAAGGGTGGCAATGCACTTGTGACGCCTCTGGTATTGCGGGTGTCCATGGGCGGCGGCAATCGCTTACCATCAGGCGATACGTCTGCTCGTTTGGCCCCCTATTCATAAAAAATGTCGTTTTATGAAACTTTAAGGATTATTTTGTGTTTTACTAGTTGTTACTTGCGATAGTTGTTGTTAAGTCATAACAATACTCCTTACAACACCAGCTTTCTGACAGTGAAATTCCCGTTAAAATCCAGCCATTCCAAAGATTAGCCGTAACAAGCAGACAGACAGAATCTTTCATAATTGCTTTCTTGAGGTGAGTTTCGTATATAACTTAATAACAAATGTTTTTATTGAAAAGCTGGTCATTTGAAAGTATAAAGAAACATTTCGATTTCATTTATTAATATAGATTAAGGACATATCTCAACACACAAGTATTTGCCATAAACGGGAATGTAATTATTAATAAAATTTAAACCAAAACTTATTTTGTTACCTTATTAAATATTATGCTCTAAATAATTTAATAAATTCCTTTCCAATTTGAAACTGCAGAATTGTGATATTTTAACAATAATTTATCTCAAACGGCACACTATACGAGATGGTATTTATCTACTAATTCAAGAAATAAATTGACGTTATTTTTATTTATACTTAAAGATAGTAAAGATAGGTACACAGAGATTGAGATAATGAAAACCCAATTCTTATCTATCTATCTATATATCTAAAAGAGGAAGGTGGCTGACTGACCTAGGTACCCAGAGATCAACGCACAGCCCAAACCGCTGAATTTACAAGCCCGAAATTTTACATGTAGGTTCTTTATATAACGTAAGAAAGGAATTTTGGAAATGCCACCCCTAAGGAGGTAAAACAGGGGATGGAAATATATATTTGCCTCGCGTGAGAAGCTGCGGGCAAAAGCTAGTCTTATTAAAAACTGTTACGCGAGAAATAAGCCACCGTTGCACTTATCAGTTTGAAGTATTTTGTTTTCAATCGAATTCATGAACGGGAGTGAGAGTTAATTCATAACGACCTATTTACTGGACTACAGCGAAGCCAAAAAGCTGGGTTACAGTTTTCGCAGTCTAAATATGATTGAACTAGCTGAGCACGCGATGTTACCCGAGGTACAAAGATATTGTGTGGATTGAATCTTTACAAACGACGTATAAGCTATATTATTGTAAAGTTTCATTAAAAAACATACTACAGTTTTTACGTGAAAGAGTAATAAACATCCATCCATACATACAAAGTTTCACGTTTATTATATTAGTAGGATATACTGTACCTTTTTCCCCCAGTGCGGAAATCCCCTGAGATACCATCTCCTGGTGGCATATCGGACTCGAACCACTAAAACCGCACGCCGTCTCTGGTAGGAGCCGGGGAACCAGGTACACCCTAAAAAGGAAAATCCTGAAACCCCGATGTACCTCGGGCCCACTACGATTTCTAGGTGGTCCCCTCCTGTGTGAAAACCCCGATGTTTCCGTTAATGCCTCAATAGGTGGGGCGCGCACCCCCCACCCGAGCCTGCTTCTGCTGGGGCGACAAATGGCCACATCTGTCACCTAGGCTTGCACTTATGGAGGACGGAGATCATTTCGCGAGCTCCAGTGCCCAAGTCGTCTGTGTAACGGGAACGGGCCAGGCCGTTCCCGGGCCTGGCAGACTGGAAGAGTTCTAAACCTCTCCCGGTCTCGCTCCGCTCTCTCCTTGGCAAGCATAACTTGCTCACAGAAAGATACGCCGGAGTTCCGCGCGCTCTCGCTCAGCAACATGGCCGCAATCATGTTACCAAGCGAGAGAACCCCCACCCCGATGGTCGTCACGAGATCACGCCGCGGTTCGTCCCACGACGGATATTCTGCCAGCGTGTGGAGCGCCGTGTCCACGGTCTGGCTATCGCAGTGGTGGCACTCAGGTGTTGGCTCCTTGCGGATCAAACACAGGTGATCTCCGAAGCATCCTTTTCCAATGATCAACTGAGTCGAGGTATGAGGGTTCCGTGATTACTCGAGCTAATCCTCCATAAAGGGTCTTACTGCGGTACTTATGATTGAGCTGTCAACAGTCTATATCAATTTTATTAAAGGTGCTTAATTAGACGGGTTATAGTTTCTATACTTCTTCTTGTTCAGATTTAAAGTAATGTTCTCCAAGCCGATTACGGCCACGGCCAGTCTCAAAGAAGGCCAACTACTCAGGAGATATTATAGTGCACAAGTGTGTGCGCAAACACAAGTGCACTCTCCGTTCCCTCTCTCTCATAATCCGATGGGACGGTTAACCGACACGACCGGGGAGAGATCAGGTGCAGGACCGACAGCTTTACGTGCTTTCCGAAGCACGGGGGTTCAAACGCTAGCTTCTAAACTCTGAGCAGTTATTGAGTATTTCTATAATCAGAAAAACTCAATAACACTTTTGGCCCGACCCGGGATTCGAAAACGAGACCAGTCGAGCGGTAGTCATATACATCAACCGCTGGACCAGAGTACATAAAAAGCAAATTGAGGTGAGAAAATCATCATAGCTATAAAACGTCAAAAATTAGTATTTATATTTTACTTTAACATTCGGCTTTACCCGCGTAATGGTCGGTTATCACGGTGATTCTTCAATCTGATATAACTTTTATATTTACAAACTGATTGAAATGAAACAAACACTAAATGAAAGGTGGAGCTCACTTTAACGCATTAGTGATAATAGCATTCAAATCGGATAAGCCGTTTCTGGGATTAACGACAGATAAAAAATTACAAATCATTGTTTTAAATTCTATTGTGTTCATAGAGCCCTCAATAACAGCACTGCTGCATTGACACACAAAGGAGGTTAATAAAAGAAATAAGCCAACGTACAGAGAGGAAAATATCAGTTTTTTTTCAGTTCGATTCGATTTCGAATTAAGGGTGAGACTCTCGCACTTAAACGAACTCTCAAATCGAGCCAATGAATTATATATACTCAAGAAAAACATAACCTTCTTCTCGTGCAGAATTATAGCAATTGAAGATGTAGTTTGTAACTTGCTCCCTCGCATTTAAGCCTCTGAGGTTTGGAAATTTTTTGAGTGAGATTTATAACATTTCCTTTTTTTAATATTTCGGATATCTTACACACAACGCTATCAAGTCCGAAGCTAAGGAGAGCTTGTGTTATGGGTACTAAGCAACTGATATAAATTCATATATACTTTTTTTGTGAACACATACATAAAATAAAAAACCCAAACTCTGAAACAAATATTTACAGATCATACCATCATTTAGTCCTAGTCAGGAATCAAACCCGAGACCTCAAGCACAGCAGTCGCATACGCTACCACTGCACCACCGGGGCAGGTTAAGTGTTAAAAACTTTCACTTTTGCTTACAAAATATTAGCCACTATCTTTACAGACGCGGTTTTAAAGGGGGAGGTTACAGGGGACAAGACTCCTCTCCAAAATCGTACACATATAATTTTTAGCTGCTGCTACTAGAACCGTGATTTTTTCCGCCTCAGTTTCCATAATCGTTCAATTGAGATAAGAAATTTATTAATTTATTTATTAATTCAGCTGCTCACCGTTTGCCCAACACGTATAGCGAGCCAGTAAAAACAGGACAATTAATGTCTTTTACATTCTAATATTACCTACCACAAAGGAAAAATATATGAGGCGCTCATACCCCACTTGCACTCGGTGATTAGGAACAATAGGTACGCAACGACGGCGCGGTCAATACCTGGATGGTAGCATGCTACCATGAGCGTCTCCATGGTTCGGAGGTCACGTTAAGCAGTCGGTCCCGGTTGTTATCATACGATAACAGTCGTGATGCTTAGTTGTAGTTAGGAGGCCTTCGGGCGGCTTAAAAACATCCAACGGCAAGATTTACGTAGCCACAACGTATTCTTGCCAGTCCCCAACCCGCACTTGGCCAGCGTGGGGACGTATGGCCTTAACCCTCTCCTGAGAGGAAACCCGAGCCCAGCAGTGGGACGTTATGGGTTGTTGTTTGTTTGTTTGTTTGATTATTAGAGACCCCCTCAAAATTTCAGGCTGTGACCGCGCACTCGTACTCAGTTATATCCGTGTAATGAGTACTTATTTCTAAAAAGATTAGTCATTGATGCATTTATAGAAGGTCATTCAATTGGTTGAAAGTGACTACGTACTTACATACGTCAATGATCTTAAAATTTTGTTATATTTAGTTGTTATCTCATCTGAACTCGTGCGCATACATTTGACAAGTTGATACTGGCGATAAATCTATCATTGTTTTGGTTAGGTAAGTAGTTAAAAAGTTAATTCAATTTGAATTGTTGGCGCTCTGTGGCGAAATGCTCATTCAGATAATTCAGTTGCATATTTTTTTTAAGTATGGCCGTGCCAAAATCTCTACTCTGCCTGATGGAAAGTATGAGAATGCAGCATGGTGACCCGCACTATGGCGGCCTATTGATGCTTCTGAATCATTGGGCCTCAGGTCTGGCACACACCAACGAAATACGACTTTCTGTGCGTTTAGAAGATAATACTGATGTATCTTTAATTCAGATATTCATTAGTCAGTACTCTTACCAACACGTGACCCCTCTGCTTCATTATCATCGTGGTCAGTCCGTTGCAGTCCACTACTGGACTCTCCCAAGGAACACCACAGAGCACGATGTGCATAACCCTCACTCCTAACAAAATAAAAGGGAAAAACGAGAACAAGCAATGGATTATTAAAGAAATAAAACCCGACTGCGTCAATATCATTTAGAAAACATATAGGTTATATATAATGATGTGATGATGTACTCCTTTACGGCCACGGCGGCCTGTCTGAACGGAGACCAGCTAACTACGCAGGAGATATTATAGTGCACTAGTGTGTGCGCAAACGCACGTCCACTCTTTGTTCCTTCTCTCTCATAATCCGATGGGACGGTTAACCGACACAATCAGGTAGAGATCAAGCGCAGGACCGACAGCTTTACGTGCTCTCCGAAACTCGGTTGTTCAGAACTCAACTTCCAAACTCCGAGCTGTTACTAAGTATTTCTGTAATAAGAAAAACACTTTTGGCCCGACTCGGGATTCGGTCCAGATACCTCTTGATTGACAGTCGCATATGTCAACCCGCTAGACCAATGAGCCAGTTAATATATATATATTCATAATCGCCTTTAAAAATTCTTTATTTTGGTACCACACTCGATGTTGAGCTTGAAAACATATTTTTTTATGAGATTACTTTTTTATTCCGAAAATTCTTAAATTAGTTTTTTTTAATTTTGATGCACCCGTTCGTCGCGACTAAGACGAATCTTTTGATATCACTCACATAAAAGTACGACTTGCCGTGTAGGCTCAAGGGCGCGCAAAGGAAATATAAACACATACATGCACTCGAAAAACATAACTCTCCTTCTTTCGCAGTCGGATAAAAGTATCGCGTTACGTTTAACCCTCCTAGTGAGTCGATTAAAAACAAAATACTTCAAATCGCTTTCTGATAAGCGTAACACTGGATAAACCTGACTAATAGTCATCTGTTATCTTCGGAGATACTAATATTACGAAGCTAAAGAGTTTGTTTGCTTCAACGCGATCATCTCGTTAACTACTGATTCGATTTTTTTCATGGAATATGGGGCAAATGAGCAGACGCATCACCCGATGGTTAGCGATTACCGACGCCCATGAACACCTGCAACACCAGAGGCGTCACAACCACATCCACAGTCTACAGGCCGGCAACGCACACCGGCTTTTGAAGGATTGGGAGTGGGATGTGGGAAGGGGGGAAGGATAGGGTGTAGGCCTCAGGTATCCTCATCACTCAGTAAAACAGCACAAGCGCTGTTTCATACCGGTTTTCTGTGAGGCCGTGGTATCAATCCGACCTAGCAGGCCCATTCATGCTGAAGCGTGGCTCTTGTGAAAAATTCTTATGGTGTTGGGTAGTCCATTTATTCAGGAACGTATAGTATCTATAACATTTCGCTACGACCAATAGGGGTCGCGTGAAAACTGTTCCAAAAGCGGGGACGATATATTTTCTTATGAGTGATGCAGGTGAAGTTGCGTGACTCATCTACATGTAAGATAGAATATTATCTGAAAGTATAAATACAAATTTCACAAGTTTGTTTCTTAAATTAGTGTAAAATACGTATACAAATATTGTGTTGTTCGTCATTTGTTTTAAAAAATAAATAAGAAAAAATCAAGTTGCAACTCTAGTGTTCTTAATTGATAATTATTTTTTAAATTATTTATGGCAATAAAACTGCATTAAAGGTAGGAGATAAAATGGTTTTTTTTATTTTATTGTTTTTTTTTCTAAATATCTCGCCAAGGTCACTCTGCTCAGCCTGATGGTAAGATAAAGCAGAATCCAACGGTGGGGGCCACCTTACTCACTGCGAAAGCAGACAATGCAGTATGGCGTCCCACACTAAGGCGGCTAAATGAGATGCTTTTTCTCGCCCCGCTTGAAGGACCCAGGATCATAGTGGGAGGGAAGCTCATGCGCTGGTAGTGAGTTCCAGTTTTCAATAGCTCGGCACAGGAAGGAAGGCCCAAACCGTTTGGTTCGTATTTCTACGACTCTAAGGCAGTGACTTCCGAGGTCAGCACACGTTGTTCTGTAGAAGAAGGAAGAGTATAAGATGATTGAACTTTCTGCTTACCGTGGGAGAGCCACGCTTCGGCATGGATGGGCTGATTGACTTGCAAACATTAGTTTCAGAGTTTATGTGTTATTTAAATATAATTTGTATGTATATACGTTTACGTACAAACCTGTAGGTATAATATATGAAGTAACTTAAAATTTATAATTTGAGAAATTTTCCCTTTATCTGTGCTTTAAGACGTTGCTTCATATCAAATACAAGATTCTAAATTCACGGGAGATGGTACCCTGTAGGTTTTGATTCCCTTGCGAGTGTCGAAAATTTACAGCATAAACAGCTGTATCTTTTGATTGCGTTAGCTTAGAAGTTTGATTTTTTTACAGCTCTAAGGGACGGTAGACCTGAGTATTTGATATGAATTTATGTATTTACGCGTTCCTGAGAAAAAAGAGCTTAACAGACAAACAGACGCACAACAAAGTGATCCTATAAGGGTTCCGTTTTATCCTTTTATTTACGTAGCCACAACATATTCTTGCCAGTCCCCAACCCGCACTTGGCCAGCGTGGGGACGTATGGCCTTAACCCTCTCCTGAGAGGAGACCCGAGCCCAGCAGTGGGACATTATGGGTTGTTGTTTTTTCCTTTTGACCTCAAAAGGCTTATTATTTTTAAGGTTCCGTACAGTCCTTTAGTCTTTCTAGCTTTCAAAGTATGAGCTCTGCTTGGTTTAAAGCTAGATGGCGTTGGATGTCAGATGTCCGAAAATATTGCAAAAAATATTTATACTACTTCAGGTAAAAACGGCGTCAATAAGAAGAAGAAATGAAGAAGATTCTGTTGCTATTCTTCGCAGTTAACTGCTTAGAATGTGTTCCAAACCGCGGCTCTGTAGTGATTACACCCAATGGACCAGTGAGAGGGCTACGAGCTGATGATGGAGATTACACCATGTACCTTGGAGTGCCGTATGGGTTGGTGGACGAAAATAATCCGTTTGGGGTGAGTATACACTAAAGTATTTGTCCCCAAGCTGTGTTAAGTTTCCATTTTCATCAGCATCTTCTGAACAGCCTTAAACAATCAATTCTTGGACATATGCTACTCTTTGGTACGGAGTTTCTGTCTTCCTATACCACGCTGGCCAGGTGTATTGGCATAGTAGTAGTTCCAACTCTTCGCAGTCCTGGTAGTTTGCTCCCTTAGTCGGCTCTTAAGACACATACGGGATAAATAGGGGTGAAGTCACTCTATATTCATACGTCACTACACAAAAATAGGATCAAACCAACATATATCCATTAATTATAAAACTGAAGAGTTTGTTTCTTTGTTTGGTTAAACACGCTAATCAAATCATGAAGGAATTTTTCTATGATAAATAGTAAATTCATCTGAAAAGGCTATAGGCTATATATAATCACGCTACAACCAAATGGAGCGGAGTATCAATAAAAATGTTGCTGAAACGGGGAAAAGTAGTCCTTCTGAGAGTTTCCAATGCGTGGGTTACTTAAATGATCAAAGTTGTATGGAAGAATTGGTCCTCTTTGAAAGTTCTGAAAACAAGTCCTCGACAGCATAAAAACGGCTATGTTTAAAAGCTGACTCACTACAACTTTTTTTAATGACATACAAATTGGTTTACACAGTTTTTACATCATGCAATAGGCAATAGTAGGAACAGACAAGGTTGCAGGGCTCATCTAGTTCATATATAAACAGTAATTAGTCCTCTGTCCTAGCAGATATAATAAATTATTTCCTTCAACAGGATGCAAAACCAGTTCCAAAGTACAAAGAAGTCTTCGAAGCGGTATCTAATCCACCAATTTGCCCACAAAATGGTGGGACTTCCACCGGTGATATCAACTGTCTAAATCTAAATATATACGTACCGAACCACATCAAACCTAAAGACAAACTACCTGTTATGTTCTACATTCCTGGTGGCGCTTTCATCGGAAACAATTGCAACAGAAACGCAGTGGGACCAGAATTGCTTATAAAACACGATATAATCATAGTTACTATCAACTACAGAGCAGGAATCTATGGTTTCCTATGTCTAGATATACCTGGTTACAACAACCAAGGATTAAAAGATCAGATTTTAGCTCTGAGATGGATGAAGGATAACATAGAAAGTTTTGGGGGAGATTCCAATAAAGTTACCGTATTTGGACAGTCTGCTGGTGCTATGAGCATAGATTTACTGTTTCTAGTTAAAGAACCTATATTCCAAAGGGCTATAATACAAAGTGGGGTTGGACTAACACCTTGGGTTATAGCTAAAATGAATAACTCAATACCTATTGATGTAGCCAAAGAATTAGGTTTTAAAGGCAATGATGTCAAAGCAGCATTGGATTACTTAAAAACTTTTGAAGTAGCAGACGTACTTGAAGCTACAAATTCTTTGGACATTTACAACGTTAATAACCATCCTTTAACCAAACCGTGTGTTGAAAATGAAAGTGAAAGCGCTATTATGACCGATTACCCTGTTAATTTAAAACCCAAAGTCAAAGGATTAGACATCATGATCGGTCACACGTTTAGGGAAGCTACATTTAGATACCCAGTTACTGACGAAGATTACTACAATAATTACAAGTTTGATATCGAACTTGGCCAGGAATTTACTAAAATTTTAGATGAAAATGATGTCAGACATTTTTACATGAAGGATCAAAAACCAAGTATGGAATTGCGCCAAAAGATTTTGGATTTTGCATCTGATTTTGCCTTCGCTCACCCTACAGAGAGAACTGTTGACAAATATTTGGAAGCAGGGGCTAGAAGTGTATACAAGTATTTATTTACGTACGAAGGCGACAGAAATGTCGGAAGCCAGAGAATGAACACCTCTGATGGAGCGATTCATGGCGATGATATGGCATATTTATGGAATACGGATAGTTTACCAGAGAAACCGAATGCAGCTGATCAGAAAATGATTGATATTATGACTAAATTGTGGACGGATTTCGCTAAATATGGGTAAGTAGTGACAAACACATTATTTTTTCTCAGTATAAGTTATTGCTTAATGGTTTTTCTTGATAGACTGCGTTGCCAGCGTTTTATTGTCCACGGTTACCTTTTCGCTTTCCAATGCTCTAAATGTTTTGGATTTTGTCCACATGGGACAACACTTTGTGTTCTTTAAGTTTAGAATACTTAAAAAGTTTGATGAAGTTTCGGATCATTTATTTAAAATTAAAATTCATTCGGATTTCACTGTTATTATTGATTTTCTTTCTATATGTACCTAATTTTACACATGCACTTCGGTCATCACCCCTTTGGAGATTTATTTTACAAGACACGCGTGGCAAAGTTTTGAATATGGCTTAAAACGATCGAGCCTGTCTCCAAGCATCCTTACCAGTTCGTTTGGGTGAGCAAAATTGTAGATGTCAGCCTTCCAGCATTTCTGTCTTCATTTCATGGCACAGAAGGGTTAACCAGGAAAATTATTATAAACACACTGGAGGATTCTGGAGTGTCATACAAGGCCATTGCCACATATGCTTGGAAAATAGCTTGTCCCAGTACTGTATTACCTGCTGATCCATTTTCTTTGTAATTGAGTTTGAGAGACGCGAGTTTGTACATCAATCATCTTCCTAACTTTAATCAATGCCAAGATTATTTGGGGTCGACTATCTGTTCTGCCGGCTTTACCTGAATGTCAGTTTTTGAACACAGTTACTGCTGCAACATAAATTCATAGAAACTAAACAGCTAAATTCGAAGGTTGAAGTAGTTAACAGTATATTTAGACCCACTCACTTCCCAATTCGTGACGTGCGGTACGGGCTTGACGTGCTCTCGAATATACGTAATTGTTTAGACATTGTTGTAAAAAAATACTCAACCGATACTTTTTAATCAGCAATGGCGTATGCTAACATCTTGATGGATTCAATTTGAACTTAATAACATTGTATTCTCAAATGTTTCTAGCCTCACTATTATTTATTTTATTTATACGTGCATAAAGCGCATTAGTAGTGACAAAGGTGGACTTAATGCCGTATGCATTTTCTACCAGTCGACCTTACTTAGTGATTAGTGCTCGTTGTCCAAGTTTTTTCTCCATTCTAATGCCATTCCATTTTTTTAGGAATCCAACACCTTCAGGCCCAACGCCCTTAATACCAGTGAACTGGGAGCCAGCAGTCGGTGATCGCAGGCCGTATTTACTCATAGACGAAACACTTTCTCTGGAGAACAGACTCTTTAACGAAAGAATGGTCTTCTGGGACATGTATTACAAGTTACACGGTGATAAAATTATAGGAAAGAGGACGTAACATGCCGTTCTTGTTTGTAATTTATCTACATCTATTTCTCCGTACTTCGTGCCGCCATATTCGTTTTCATGATATTTTTCTGAATTACCTAAAAACTTATTTTAGTAAATCCGTGTTGACTATCCGTATTGCCGCAAAGTATGCGATTAAAAGGACTAAAAAAATATAACACCTCCCGTATTCTTTTTTTTTTTTTTCTGTACCAACACACATTAAAAAAAGAATTCTCTAATTCGGTGCAGTCGATCGAAAGTTATGCGCGTACATGCACTTTTGTGATTCTTTTTTATTTATATAGATGCATGTATTTTGTTATATATAAGTATGCTTCTCAGGAGTCTGGTTACCATAAGCTCTATCTAGTTTGAGATCAGATGACCATGTGAGAGACGTATTATTATTATATGTACTTTGTAAAGATCTTAATTTATAAGAATTTGGAAACAAACAAGTAAAGTTACTACTTTCAAAAATTGTTTTAATTATTTTAAGAACTTTAAATGCATCAAAACTTATATTTATTCCTCCAGAATCAAAGCATTTTGATGCCAAATTTTATTGAAATTGTAATATGGTAACGGATTAAAAATATAGCGTGTAAACAACCCAGTTCGTCCCATTGGTGCCGTAAGGTTAGGGGAGCAAACTACCAGGACAACAGCAACGAAAAGAGAGGAATTCTTGGCATAGTGGGGTACAAAAAAGGTTCCTTTCAAAGAAGCGGTATTTGTCCAGCAAAAGACTGTTATATACTCTTGACGGGCAAATGAACTTGAATATTTTCTTTTTGCTCTTTGTGTATGTCATGAACCATTACCATTTGCTGATACTGATAAGCGTTTGGGTAAACAAATTCTTGAGTGGAGACCGCGTCCTACACTGTCCTACACACGTGATGATTTGCGCAAGATGGCTGGCAGGAGCTGGATGCGAGAAGCCGAGAATCGAACTAAGTGGCGTGCAATTGGAAAGGCCCATGTCCAGCTGTGGACTACGATAGGCTGATGATGATGATGATAATGTGAATGCCATGATCGGTGGATACCGCAATTAGGACAACTTAGTAACAAATTAGTGTAGGAGCACGATGCACTACGATTTGAAGAAAGTGGCTGGCAGCGGACTGCCTAAGACCGGGAGAGTTGTCACTTCTTGGGAGAAACCTTGGTTCAACAGTGGACGGCTATTGGTTGGTGTTGTTCATTCATTATAATCCCTATTCTTAGGTTAATAAATGAACCTAATTGGATGGATTTGGACATATCTGTTATAACGACCTCTGGACTCCTGTGTAGAGCCTTTTTTTTACGTTTGGAACCCCACCGGCGTTTGTGGTGGGGCGGTGTGTCGGAATCGGACCGACTAAAACCCCACGGTGTGCCACTCTGCGTTAGAGACGGAAGGGATCCGGGAACCGCTTTCTTACGCCATCCGGAGCCTCCTTTGTAGAGCCTAACCTATAACCCAACTTAAATCCAGTTTACCAAAACTTACCAAATTATGATAAACAGGAGGTATAGATAAGATGGATGATGTCAGGACCACTGCACTCTTCAAAAGATAATGATATAAGAGAGAGATGAAATCCCTAACCGTTATCAAAATGTCACAATATATATCTGAAGTACGTAATCAAAGTGATTCACAGGAGTGTGTATAAACCGAGATAAATAGTAATATTTATAAATATGTACTGTTCAAGTGGGTTTTGCAGCCAAGCCCAATATAGAGCTTCGTAATAACTTAAGTTGGGTAAACGAGTTCTTGAGTGGAGACCGCGTTTCGGCAAACGTAGTGTAGGACGTCCACAGGCCAGGTGGAGTGATGATCAGCGCAAAACAGTTAGTAGAAGCTGGATGGATGCAAGAAGCCGAAAATCAAACCAAGTGGCATGAAATTGGAGAGGCCTAAGTCGAGCAGTGGACTGATGATGATGAATAACTTAAGCGTGTTCGTTATCTTATAGTATCGTATCTTTACTTGGCCCTTTCCATTTTATTTGGGGTCGGCCCTCCGTGTCATGCGTCTCCAGGCAGCTCGGTTTTGGATCGTCTCTTTATTGGGCTTCTTTGAGGTTCTGATTTATTAAGGACATCCATGTGATTCGGGGTTTTCCTCATCCTCATAATTTAATTTCGAAATTTAATACTTTTCTGGTCATGAGGTCGGTTGGTCGCCTCATAATGTGTCCGTACCACCGCAGATAGCTCTCCTGTAGTTACAGCAGTGTTAACTGTAAGCTGAGCCGTTTCATGGAATTTTCTACCTCGCATAACAAAGCTGTGGAATGAACTGTCACCTGCGGTAATCCCGGACCAATACGACCTTCAAACCTTCAAGAAAAGAGCGTACTCCTTTTTAAAAGGCCAGCAACGCACTTGTGACGCCTCTGGTGCATTTGCCACCTATATTATAAAAAATAAAAATCTGGGATAGGTCTTACTTTGAAGGTGCCTCTTATACCTACGTGTATATCTGACATGATCCAGCCTAGTCACACTACCTGCCCACGTGAGCATCTTCATCTCTGCGCAGGGTAATTGATTTCCTTGCTACTTTTTGAAGGGCCAGCATTCTGCTGCGAATATCATGGCCGGTCGCATGGCCGCTCTCTGTACTAGTCCCCTTCCCGGCTTTCGCATAACACGCCCGATAGTGGTCTACGTTTCGTCCACCCGATATTTATGCGATGGGTGACAATAGTGTCTATTGACACATCTTTACTGATGACTTCTTTCAGGGCATCCTTGTAATTTTAATTTGTTAAAACAGCCTTCGGTCTGTAAAAAGCAACAAAAATCAATATCAATTGATAATACTTTATGACACAAGTCAGCTAACGCATGTGCCTGTTCCTTGCATAATGTTTCAGTATTCGCAGACGATTTTTGTCAGGACACAAGCCTTTGCAGACACCGAAACATATTGCACGATGTGAAATTTAAGAAATAATATTTCTTGCATGTTTTATTGAAATAGCTACCAGCTCCTCTGTATATGTATGTGTGGCCAGACTCTCTGGCGTGCGTAGAGTGACTTCACTGTGCATCTTCTATCGCATTTTCTGTGTGGAGTGCTCCTAGGTTTTGTTTAAAATTTTTATTGTGCAAACGTGTCGCCAGATGGTAAGCGGTAACCGCCGCCCATTGACATCTGCAACACCAGAGGCGTCACTCTCCGATGAATGGCGAAGTTTCAGTATGAACTATTTTTTTTTATGGTATAGGAGGCAACCGATCAGACGTATCGCCTGATGATAAGCGATTACCGCCGCCCATGGACACCCGCAACACCAGGGGCGTCACAAGTGTGTTGCCAGCCTTTTAAGAAGGAGTAAGCTCTTTTCTTGAAGGTTTGAAGGTCGTATTGGTCCGGGAATACCGCAATACTATTTAGTAACTTGGTAATAATATGTTTTATAAATGGTTACGTTTATCTTAAATCGTGATACTATAAAATATTACGTGATAACAGTTATATTGAATGCGTATTGAGTTATTTCAAGTTAAAAAAACGTAGTGGATTGTCAATCAGAAGGTTTGAATCCGCTATAAGTTTTATACCTGTTAACCTACAGGTAAAATACACACCTTAATATATATTCTGTGTTAGTTTTATTTGATAAATTGTTTTCTAGACTATTTTATGAGACAAATCAAGATAGGTTTTCGAGATAATAATATTTTATTTATTGTACATACATAGTAAGAAATGGTACAACAGGAACAATCACACAATATGTATAACAATTAGCGGTCTTATCGCTCGCGGCGATTTCTTCCAGACAACCATAACACGGATATGTGTCTTTCAAAAATTTTAAACTGTAGGGTAGCTTACATACAGGCAACACACAAAACATATAAAAATTAAATAAAATAAAAAAAAACAAAAGAAATAGTAGCGATCCATATACAAATGTTAGACACTATTCATATTACACAAACCGATAACTGGGCTTCTTAACGCTGAAAGGAGAATTGCTATCCTGGGTTTTTGTTTTACCTAAACGACAACAACTGCGGCCAATACCTCAGAGCAAATTTACTGTAAAATTAAAGTAGCCTTAGTTACTCCATATATCATTAGCTATCTGCCAGTGAAAGTCCCGTCAAAATCGGTCCAGCTATTCCAGAGATTAGACGCTACAAACAAACAGACCAATATTTTAAAAATAGTTTTTTTATGTAAGTACCGTATGGGCTCGGTCAGTACCTGGATGGGTGACCGCTGGTGGCATATTACCGTGAGCGTCTCCGTGATTCGGAGGTCACGTTAAGCAGTCGGTCCCGGTTGTTATCATATGATAACGGTCGTGAAGCTTAATTGGAGGCCTTCAGGTGGCTTAAAAACATCCAACGTCAAGATTACGTAGCCACAACGTTGTCTTGCCAGTCCCCAAGCACTTGGCGGGTGTGGGGATGTATGGCCTTAACCCTCTCCTGAGAGGAGACCCGAGCCCATCTCACTACATTATGAGTTGTTGATGATGACCGAATTTATGTACACTCACTTACAGATAAATTGAAAGTACAAACAGACACTTAAATTTTATTTATTTGTATATATTTAATAAAGTACATATTCCTTATTATATATCTGTCGGTGTGTTTAATACATTAGATTTTGAATCCAAGGCAGATAGGCGCTGACTCTCATGTACCCAAAAGGTAATCCTGACTCGCAGCCGTCAGTGGTGTGGAAAGAATACACTCCTATCTGTCGAGAAGAAAGAATGAGTCTGTTAGATATTTGGTGGCAAGCGCACACCACTAAATATGCGCGGGCTCGACCAAAGCTTAGGACCAAAGGATTATTTTATGTAAGGTCTTGCCAAAGTCACTCTAGTTAGCTTGATGGAAAGCATTTGCAGAATCTAAGAGTGGTGGGTCACCTTATTTATTGCGAATGCAGACAATGCGACAATACAGCGTCGTGACCCACACAATGGCGGCCTGGACAGATCCTTCTGCATCATTAGGCCCCCGGTCTCGCACTCGCCAACGAAACACGAATGCTGTCACTCTCGGTTGGTAGTGTTTTTTTGCACGCTTGGGTTATAAAGTCCGTATGGCGTAAGAAAGCGGTTCCCGGATCCCTCCCGTCTCAGGCGCAGAGTGGTATACCGTGTGGTTTTAGTCGGCTCGATTCTGACACACTGCCCCGCCGCAAGCTCCGGTGGGATGAAGGCCCAAGGGGGTTTCCACACGTAAAAAAAAAGGTTTTTTTTTTCTTTATTTTTTAGGGACTTTTACCCTATTAGGGTATGCCAGACCCATAAGGCCTTAATTTAATCAAATAACATTTAAATATTATATGCTAAACTGTACAATTTTATAGCTTTTTTTGATGTTGGTATAGCCAAAACACTTTGAATTATACCGACATCCAAATAATTCAAGGTCAACTGCTCCATTACTAAATTTCTTTTAGATTGATTCTTGACACATTCCATCAACAAATGTTGAACATCGTCCACAATGTTACACATCTCACAATTTGGTGAGTTAGCTCTACGTATTAGATATTCAAACTTTTTTGACGGAATGTGTCCAGAACGTAATCTATGAGCTTTTGTAACCCACGATCTACTTATTTCTAAGTTACCGAACCATGGTACATGAGGAGGCTCGGATTGAATAGTCTTGTACTAAATTCCTTTTATTTTCGACTGTTCATTAAAATACTCTTTCCATTTATTGTAACAATTAATTTTGAATTTATGTAATAGCTCGGAGTAATGTGGTTTAATATTTATATTGAATTATTAAAAAAAGGTTGGTAGTGTTTGAGTATTCATTATTAGCTAATATATTATTTTGACCACTTGAATAACATTTGAGAGTCAATCATCACTATATATTTGTCACTTTTCTGCTAACGCTTACGTTCATAGAATGAAAATTGGCTATTAGGGCAGGATCTCACAGAAAACTAGTTTTAAGAAAATCTTTCGGTACCAGGAAAGCGTGAACGTAAAGAGATCTTGCTTCTATTCAGACCAACTGCCTTTAGCGTCAAACTGCAGGATTTAGGCTTTTCCTAAGAAAAGGAGTATTGGCCATTGGCCTAGACTAGTTTTTAATAGGTTACTGGTGGAGGTATGCCTTTCCTCCTTACAGGAAGTTTTTATCCTCTATACCATGCTGGTTAAACGGATTATGTCAAGCTTTTCGCCTCTTTGCAATGCTGTTGTCCTGGTAGTTTACTTCCTTGATGACTGCCTCTTTGGTCTAGCGGTTGATGTATGCGACTGCCAGTCTCGGGTTCGTATCCCGGGTCGAACCGAAAAGTTTTATTGACTTTTTCTGATTATGAAAATACTTATTCAACAGCTCGTAGTTTGGATGTTGAGGTATGAACCCCGGTGCCCCGGGAAGCACGTAAAACTTTCGGTCCTGCACCTAATCTCTTCCCGATCGTGTCGGTTAACCATCCCATCGGATTATGAATGGAGAGAGGGAACAGAGAGTCTATCTGTGTTTGCGCACACACTTGTGCACTATATTATCTCCTGCGTACTTGGCTGGTCTCCGTTGAGACTGGCAGCAGTGGCCGTAATCGGCTAGGAGAACATCATCATCTTTTGTTCCCTTAGTCGGCTCTTGGAACACCCGCGGGATAAATAGTATGAATTGATCGAATACTTACTAGCATATTCTCTCCAGGGTACGAACTGTATATGAGAGGGGCCCCTCCATCACCGTTGCATGGCCCCCACTTGTTGGCTCCACTGGTGCAGATCGTGTTGTTATCAATTGTTGATGTATAGACATCATTACATTCGTGGTTGGTGATGACAGGAACGTAGGCGCCGCTTGAGACTGTGTATTCTGTTATTTGAGCACCTAGAATTTGGAAACATCCTCAGGAGAACAGTCGTCTTTTACTATCAAGTGCCTTCAACCGCTCCTGAATTAAAAGAGAGGGGGGGGGGGGGGTTAAAAAGCTCCAGTAACCATAGTCACTAGGTAAAATTGTGATCGTCAAGAACCAGGAATCCAGGAAAAACAGAGGCCCTTCTCATTGCCTTTCTTAATGCATGAAACAATCCTTTCGAATTTACAACTCCTTGTCGACGTAGGTATGTGATATTTTCTCTAAAAAAAACTATCTTGATGGCTTTCCTAACTAAAACCCTACTCTAAGTAGAACCAGTCCTGGTCCTCCAAAGAGTAGGGCCTAAGTAGGAGGTTAGGAGTTTGTCTAAGATTCAGAAAAACCACTGTATTTATTTTCAGGGCCATCAAAGCAAAGTAAATGAAAATTAAAACCATAAAGATACTTTTTCCGGATTACGTCACTCAAAAAATTTTCTGCCTAACTTAGAAAAACTGGCCATCAAAACCAAAAAGGTACTAGGCTCTTATAAAAGTCGAAGAACCAACCAATCGACTTACTATCACTTGTCACTCCATATCCAACTGTCCTGACTGTTTCTCCAACGAACGAACTGTTCTGTTGATACACCGGTAGAGATGCGGGATTGATGTACACTGAAAAGAGAAAATAAAAGACTAACCTCTTAACAAAAAAACCCCAAAAGGTTAAAAATATTTATCAGGCCTAACAAGAAACAAATACTGGAAAGAAAGATCTGCCACAAGCAATTACTAGGCTCACATATATAGCAAAGAGCTATTCATTAATGTTTTTAACGTTATCTTTTAAAGCGTTATTGATTGATGAGTAGGTAACATAAATAAATTCATTTCTTTTTCCTACTGTCTGTGAAAGTCCTATCGTTTGAAGTTACGGAAATGTTTAACAAGAAATCGGAAACGCGTAATAGGCTAGACGACACCTTAGTCAAATTATTTATTTTTTATCATCTGTCAAAACGATAACTTTGAATTAGAAATGTACTAAATACAAACTTGTGATGTCACTGTTTTAGGAGATGCTATTGAACAAAATATTTCAATGTTATTTTAAATAAAATCTATACCTAATAGAAATGTAGGACTGTATAATATTTTTTTCCTGAAATGTTTTCTAATATTTGTTTAAGGGAGATCGGTATTGATTTATCATACAGTCATCTTGAGTAATGAGCGCATCAGTATGGTGACAAATTTAGAAAACAGAGTGTCACTAACCCTCATCCCGTGGGATTCGTTAGAACCGACTAAGGGAGCAAACTACCAGGAAATCAGCACTGCACAAGAGAAGGAATACTTGAACCAAATTCGATATCAATCTGTACCTGCGTGGTGTTGTGGACCAAAACCTCCTGTCCAGCTTTTCTTCTAGTCGTAGTAGTTGCTATTGTTGATGTAAGTACCAATAACAGAGGTCACTTCAGGTTCGTGTTTTATTGGTAACATTAAGTTCAATAATTCAACAATAATACTAGAGATTTCTCTATAATGCAGTGGAGTGTTAAAATCTTTAGATGAATTTTAGATATAAATTCCCTTATTTGTACACCGTATTACAGATTTAAAAGATAGTACAGAAAATGACAAAGGTATAATGTACAAAGGGCGGCCTCATTGCCGAAAGCAATCTCTTCCAGGCAGCCCTAGGATGGATCAAAATTAAACTAATTAAAGTTTACTTACCATTATAAGATATACCAGGAATGGTCAACATGGCTAAGTCGTTTATCAACTCGAAAGGATTGAATTGTGGATGAACAACGACAGAGTACACATTCTGTCTATTTCCTCCCCAGAACAGCGTAGTAGATCCTAAAACCACCTAGAAAATACACTTGCTTCATTAATAATAATGTTCAGACATTTTAACACCCAATGCCATCTAGTCCCAAACTAGGCAGAGCTTGTACTATGGGTACTAGACAACTGATATTAATACTTATATACTTTTTTTGTAAATACATATTATACATAGAATACACCCAAACTCCGAAACAAATATTTGCAGATCATACAAACATTTAATCCGACTCAGGAATGGAGCCCGAGACCTCTTGCACAGCAGTTGCATTCGCTACCACTGCGCCACAGAGGCAGTCAATAACAAACGAAAAACCTATCGTAAGCTTATAAATCTTAATCTATTTATTATAGATCGAACTAAGTGGCGTGAAATTGGAGAGGCCTATGTCCAGCAGTGGACTGCGATAGACTGATGATGATGATGATGATGATGAAACTTATAAAGTCCTGGTACCTATAGTCTTAGATGTCGTGTAAAAGAACTTCAACGGCTCCGTTTTTGCCGTTTTGGCAAGAGAACCCTAAACACAAGATGGGCCTATTGATCCGGTGACCTTGACTGCTAAGCCAGAGGTATTGGTTCTGACTCCCACCCTGAGCAAATAATTTTGTGATGAACACGACCATTTCGGCGGTTACGGTTTCGACGCGTTCTTGGAATCTGTTATCGAATATTCTCGAATGTGGTCGTAATGGCATCTAATATACAAAGGCGTCTCACGGGCCATAGTTCAGTTCAGTTTGAACTACAGTGCGACAAATATCAAAGCGATATCAGTGATTAAACCTCGGTGACAATTAAGGAATAGTATTGTGGCGACTTCCACATACAGCGACAACAAAAAACATATGACAACGCCATCTACGAAGATACGTCGAACTACGGATTAAAGAAGGAGATTAAGAAACTGTCAATCCTGCATCGCGCAATAGAAGTTCTAGCGCCGATTGGTATATACACAACATCCAAACGTCAACCGTTGGGCAGTGACGTGCCAGGCCTGATCACCTCACCTGGTCGGAGGTTCCCCCCTTTGTGTTAGAGGGACATATCATGACACCCATAGTATGCGGAGTTATACGTCTGTGCCTTTAAGATTTTTGTGTTAGTAAAGTCTCTTATACACGCCAGAAGGTTTATTTCTTAAATTCATCGAACCCTAACACGAAACAGTACCGTCTTTTTGTCTGTATGTCTGTTTGTTTCCCATTTATAGTAAAAAACTTATTTGTAGCACTACGAATGAACCAAATGCACTATATTACCGTAATTTTCATTCCCTGAAAATATCCATCGTACCAGCACTGAGCCGCAGTGAGGATCTTTCTTCTGTTAAGCAAGGTCCCAGCACATACTGACGTTTCTCCGTTGGTAAGATCGATGATCAGCCCTGCCTGGAAACACACAATGATTAGACATAAGCCTATTCTTATAGAGAAAGGTTTTTTTATAGAATAGGGGCAAACGACCAGACGTGTCGCCTGATGGTAAGCGATTACGACCGCTCATGGATACCCACAACACCAGAGGCGTCACAAGTGCGCTTGGGCTGTGTTTCACTCACTGTTTTTTTGTGAGGCCGTGCTATTACTCCGGTCAAGCTAGCATTCGTGTCGTGGCTGTCCCATGAAGAAAAGGTTTTGGCTTAACCAGACGGATTGGTGTTGGGTTTCTGTCAACTTTTTCTTCTCTCTAAAGTGCTTTTGTCCTGGTAATTCTCTCCCTTAGACTCTTACGAGATACGTAGATACGTAGAGATAGAAACCCACGAGATACGTAGAGGTGGTGGATACTCGGTATTCTAAATCACTGAACCACACGGATATCTGAAGCATCATTATCATCATCATCATCACCCTCAGGTTATCGCAATCCACTGGTGGTTATAAACCTCTCTAATTGCACCCCGCCTGGTTCGATCCTCGGTTTCTCACATCAAGCTCCTGCCGGTCGTGTTGCACAAATCGTCAGAACTTTCTTAACGTCCTAAATATTAAGCTCACTTACCAAATAAGGATCTTCCCCAAAAAACGAAGCCATCCCCCCTAACACTCTAGATGACACTGCTTCTCTCTGCCTAATCTTCTGAGCTTCGGGCATGCCAAACTTCTCATGGTACCCTATAGCTTTGCCTGAAGAGGGTTTCCCTTCTCCAAGTACCAGGGACACAGCGCACAACAAGAGTACTAGCTTCATTATAGCGATAGTTTTTCGTAGAAGATTTCTATTCTACCTCCAATATTGTGGTACCCTGTAATTTAAATAGCATTTTCTTTATCTTCTCATTTACTAGTAATCTTCAATAGCCTATGACAGTGTAATACCGAAGACCCATAAACCCAACCCCTTCCCTATCCTCCCCCTCACCCTGAACCCCAATTGTTGTGACGCCTTTGCTGATGTGGGTGACGGTAATCGTTTACCATCAGACGTTACGAATATTCCAAATAAACAAATCAAGAACTGGATTTTTCTTATTACCACATTACAAAGATGAAAGAAAAATGAAGCCCTACCTTCCGGAAGAATTCTAAGCTTGCAGACATCGATCGAAAGACATTATTACAAATTAGGACATATATTTATATCAAAAACAAACACTTGAAGATATTAAAGGCATAAGTAGACCCTTGAGAAACTTCAAGAGCCCTCATAATCATCAAAATGGCATACATTCGTATTGCTTTTACTAGAAATATCTGGTAAATGCTCTCCTTCGAGAAGAGAATCTACATACGAATTAGGAGATATATATAGAGAAAATTCAACTAGCTGATGAACGCAATCTTCTCTGTTTCTCCTATTTTAGTTCGTACAGCTAAAAAAGTTTCTAAATTACCGAAGAACTTATTTTAATAAGCCCGTGTTAACATCCCGCAGGATCGGAGCGTATGCGTCTAATCGGAAAATCTTTATTTTTTTCTTCACAAACCTTGTCGTGACAATAATAAACACATTAAAAAAAGAATTATTCAATTTGGTGCAGTCGATCGAAAGTTATGCGCATACAAACATTTTTCTGATTGATTTTATGTGTGTAGTGTTATAAGTAATGATTCCAACCTTGTATAGAATATATTATAACCTTAATAATCAAGTAAATAGTTGATTCATATTAAATAATATTAATATCTTAGCGGCTTCCACTTGTCAGCTTCCGGCGCTACTTACAAATATTGTTAATGACATCTGTACTCTTTTTATACAATAGCAGTATTTTTTATACAGTAGGTAGTAAATAATACTGGCGTAATAACTCTTTAATGTTACGCAACAATGTTTTATCAAACAATAATTATATGTTAATAATCATTAGAATAATTATGATTAACAATGTTTAATATTATCTGCTGAGTTTGGGAATTTAGTATTTAATATGATTGGACATATTAGATGTTATAAAATGCCGTGGGTTGTAGTAATGCGGGGACATTCTTACTCTAGCAGTTCTACTTGATGTACATTGGAGAATATTATAAATTTGTGCTGATATAATGTGTAGATGTGCCGCCATCTTGACTACGCGCGTTACTGTAGATATAGTACATATGTTATCCTGAATGTTAGTCGGCTCATACGACCGTCCTTGTGGTGATGGATTAAGAACTTGGAGTGTCACCATTACTTTAATTAAGTGCATCGTATTTATTGATAAAAGTACACACCTGCCAAAGGTTTTTCAATTAAGACACAATTAATTAAATTGAAGAGACAGATAAAAATCATTGATGTACCGTATTGTCAAGGTAAATTAGGTGAAAACACCAAAACCTACTGCCCGCTTATGTCGATCTATAACTTCCACTTTTCAAAATGTAGAGCCTTATCAGGAGAATACTGGTAAAGAAACTCATAGCCACTCTTTTTAAAGGTCAGATATTCAGGTACATGAAAGGTGAATAGTATAGAAGCTGTTGCCACCTAAATTTCATTTTAAAGAAATGATCCTAAAGCTAACGAATTACCAAAATAAATCAGTCAGAACCGTTGAAGGTTTGATCCTATCAAACATAGGAATCCTTTGTAATATACAACTGTACGTAGTGCCTAGTGCTTTAGCATCCCCACGCCGCTATCTACTTCGCCAAGTGTTGTGGGTTCAAACCTCATATGTGACAACACCTTGTGTGGTTCACGAATTATTGGTTTAAATCTGGCTGTTTCTTGTGTCCATATTAAATGTTTGTAAAGTCTCTCTCGACCCAGGATATATTGCTATTGTGGTTGCGGTGTTTTATAAAAAAAGTGTTGTAGAATTTTCAAATAAATACCACCGAATTGAAAACCTCTTCTTTTTACCCGACTGCGAAAGAAGGAGCGATGTACTTGTTTGGCACGTCCTAGAGCATAAACGGCTTGTCGTGTTTATTTTTTTTATGTTATAGGGGGCAAACGAGCAGACGTATCGCCTGATAGTAAGCGATTACCGCCGCCCATGGACGCCCGCAACACCAGGGGCGTCACAAGTGCGTTGCCACCCTTGGGGGATGGAAATGAATTATGGGCCTCCGGTATCCTCACTCACTCAGTGAAACACAGCGCAGGCGATGTTTCACACCGGTTTTCTGAGAGGCCGTGGTCACACTCCGGTCGAGCCAGCCCATGCATGCCGAAGCGTGGTTCCCCCACGGTAATTTTTTTTTTATAGGTTTATATGTGAGTGATGTAAATAGATTGGTCTTAGTCGTGAGAGTGACACTGGTTACATCAAAATAAAAAAATAACAAAATAAAATATTTAAAAATAAACATTTCTTTTCAGTACTTTCTATCTTTTGATTTCTTCAATTAATTTAATAAATATGGCAGAAATCGACGCGGTCGGAGTTTTTTACTTTAAATAATTCGTTACTTGTTAATCTTTTCTGTGGCTACTTCCAAACACAACAACAAAACATACTATTTTACATCTAGCACAGAAACATTAAACTAAGAAATAACGGACTACGGCACGACTTCTTATCCTGAATTGCAATATAGAAGCTCTCGCGCTTATACAGCCTATATACAACTTACCATTTTTTTTTCTTTTGACGTGGTGGAATGCCTATACGCACTTCGCTCCCTCCCCCCCCCTCGCGGGCACAGAGGGTTCGCTTTGTGTGGGACTCCTGACTGATGCGCCAGACTACCCACTAAACCACCACGGTGTGCCACTCTGCGCCTGAGACGGGAGAGATCCGGGTACCGCTTTCTTACGCCATCCGGACCCCTCCCAGATATATATACAACTTACCATTTTTTTNCGAGGATCTGACGCAGGTGGACGTCGGACAGGCCGGAGCCAGTAGGGCCACATATACAACTTACCAACACCAACCGTTGGTCCGTGGCCCGCCTGGCACAATTACCCCGCCTGGTCGGAGGGTCACTCATTCCACATGTTTAATAATAAAACAACAACGTTATCCATTTTTTACGCGGAGAGTGCTTATCGGACCATACCCTACGTGAGGAGACGAAGGGTGTGTGTGGGACCCCCGGAGAACCGGTCTATCCACTAAAACCCGCGGCGGCCTACCTCGGCAGTTGGAAGGAGCTCCAGAAACGCAACAACGTTATCCTACCAGTATTATAAACGCGAAAGTTTGCAAGTATGGGTGAACATTTGTTACTATTTCACGTAAAATCTACTTAATGGATTTTAACGAAACTTTACAATAATATAGCTTATACATCAGAATAACACATAGGCTAAAATTTATAAAGATAAAATTCACACAAAATCTTCGTACCACGAGGTTCAGCTAGTGAAAATATAAATACACCCTTTCTGCGTATTACCTAAAGCCCTTAAGAAATAGATTTCCCCATAGGCTGATAAGAAACTTGTTAATTATATCATATACGCAAATCTTTCTGTGAAGTCTTTCAATTATCATTGTATTACTTGATGCACTTGAATGTAAAGTGTTTTTCTTTGAAATGCGTTTTACTTGTTCATATATACTAGCATTTGTCGGCATATATTTTGGTTTTTTGCTGTAAAAAGTATCCTTATGACATCCCATAAGAATCAAAGTACATAGCTGCCAAATTTTATTTGAGTCGGTCCAGCGGTTTGTTACGTACAAACCACTGTATATCCTACTAGTATTATAAAGACGAAAGTTTGTAAGTATGGATGGATGTTTGATTGTTTCGCCCGTAAAAACTACCAAATGGATTTTAATGAAATCTTATAATAATATAACTAATACTTCAGAACAATACATAGACTACCATTGGCCAAGACTGAATAAAAGTTATGTTTTCTGTAAATGCCAACGACACAAAGAAACATAGTTATTCTAGTATTTTTATTTGAATAAAAATCGCATTTATTTTACAACTCAATCAACTGTCTTTTTGTGCGTAGGAATAAACAAACTGACAGGTATACAATGCCTGTAATTTTCCTTCTATAAACATAAATCTATAAACACAAAATTTCTACACCATCCAAAGGTTGGCTGGTAGTGAATGCCTTGGGCATTAAGTCCGCCGTTGTACATGTGTGCATGAAGTTTTAAAATAAAAAATAAATAAATAAAAAAGAGCGTACTCCTCCTTAAAAGGCCGGCAACGCACTTGTGACGCCTCTGGTGTTGCGGGTGTACATGGGCGGCGGTTAGCGCTCACCATCAGGCAATACGTGTGCTCGTTTGCCACATATACCATTAAAAAAACTTTATAAATTTATATGAAAATGAACAAAGAAAACCACATTAAATATTTTTTTCGGACATCTAACACACAAAGCCATCTAGTCCCAAACTAAACAGAGCTTGTATTATGGGTACTATACAACTGATATAAATACATATATACTTTTTTGTAAATACAGACATATCATACATAGAAATCACCCAAACTCCGAAACAAACATGTGTAGATCATACAAACATTTGATTTGACCCGGGAATCGAACCCGAGACCTCAAGAACAACAGTCGCATACGCTACCGCTGCGCCACCGAGGCAGTCATTGTAAGCATAATTGTGATTTGAACATTTTAAAATCTTTATTTTACACCGACACTGCTGTTTTGATATGGATCAGTCATTTTAATATGAAAGTTTAAAAATATTGCCATTTTTATTGCAACTGGTAAACGTCATGGAATTGATCATGAGAAGGTATGAGTTGTTCGACAGTGGCCATTTTGAATTTATGTAAGTTTTTTGTCCGAACACATACGTTATATTTTTATTACAACAACAACAACAACAACCCATAATGTCCCACTGCTGGGCTCGGGTCTCCTCTCAGGAGAGGGTTAAGGCCATACATCCCCACGCTGGCCAAGTGCGGGTTGGGGACTGGCAAGAATACGTTGTGGCTACGTAAATCTTGCCGTTGGATGTTTTTAAGCCGCCCGAAGGCCTCCAACTAAGCTTCACGACTGTTATCGTATGATAACAACCGGGACCGACTGCTTAACGTGACCTCCGAATCACGGAGACTCATGGTAACATGCCACTAGCGGTGACCCATCCAGGTACTGACCGCGCCATCGTTGCTTACCCTCGGTGATTGTTTCTAATCACCGAGTGCAACTGGGCTATGAGCGCCTATATTTTTATTAAGTATTTTTATTACCGGGTCTGGCTGCTGTTATTGTTGGGTTTTTCTTACGAGAAATTCTTAATAGCAGCCCCGAGTATGGAAGATGGCGGTGTATCCCGCCCGTGCCTCGGAGAGCACGATAAGCCATCGGTCCCGGTTGTCATGAACATCTTTGGCAATCGTTATTGGGAACTCAGTACCGTTAAACATACTGACAATTACTTCAACCTTCGAATTCAGTTCACCCTCAGAGATGCGGAGGTCCGATGCCAGTCGCTCCGTATAAAAACTGATTGAGATTTTAATACTCTAGGAATCCTATTTCATCAGATAAATACATAATTTTACTGGTTCTCTGTTACTGTCATCATGCTTATTTAAGAAGCCAATATTCTGCTTGACAACAGTTGTTCAAGATGTACCTCGGCTGGAAATTTTTGCTTCGGTAGTATTTCTAAGACGTAGCAACACTAACAATGAACTGATGATGTAGGTCCAATTCAGTCGATACGGCCCTTTCCACATCACACTTGTGATTCAGTTCCACGTGTCCCCACTGTCCTAAATCCAAAGAAAACCTGTGGAATCATACTGATTATCACAGCAACAACAATCGCGGGACAAAGCTTATCTAGTTAGGCTGCTTTTGTTTTAGAGCATTGAATGATGAAAGAGGCCAATGAAAATACCGTCAAAATTGGTCCAGTTGTTCCAAAGATTGATTGATGACTTTCATTTGCATTTAATGAAAAACATTTAATTTAAAAATTACTAGCAGACATTTCAATTTTACATAATTGAATAGATGGATTAACACAGATTTACAATTTAACATTACAGATTTCATATCAATAGCGAGAGCAATCACTGTTGACTTCGGTATACAATTTAACTCTCGCAAACCATGGACCTATCATATAGAAGACAAACCAATCTCAAAAGCCATTGGAGACGTCTCCACACAAGAAAGCGTCCAACTCGAAGATTTATTTGAAATGAGAGAACAACTGCAACAGCACGAACACCTAAGATTGCGAGAACAACTAAAAATGCAGCAAGAGTTGTTGCATAAGCAACAGGTGTGGATGCACCAACAATTGCAGAAGAAATCACGTTTGCCACGAAAAGAGGCAACGATTCCGGACGATTGGCAGTTTACACGGATTATTAACAAGCAATCAGAAACCACAGAAGTAAAACCAAGATTTAAAACTGTACAATCAGTGGAGCTCTCAAAAGAAGATACACATACAACAGAAAGGAGAGAAACTAAAAGCAAAAAGACACATACTAAAATACACAAATCTAGTGATAATCACAAGAAATACCGTCACGAACTAGCGTATGGACATCATAAACCAAAACAAACAAGAGAAAATTGGCTAGAGATTGCCACTGATATGTCAAAACAATATAATACAAAGGAAAGTACTCAAGAAATTAATCACAACACTTTATCGTCTTCGAGAGAGATTGTCATCTCGACCCCTGTACCGCATCAGAATAAATATAATGTCCAAGTCCATATTTATTCGGTACAGTTTTTAGAAATAGGTCTGCAAGTATTTGATGAAATGTTAAATAAGACGCATGATGAGACTATTAAAGCTAAGTTACAAGTTCTACCTGATATTTATACTACTAAATACAAGGAATTTTTGAACGAAACTTATAAACACGACGTTAAAACGCGACTTGGAATCCAAAAAGTTGTTCTCGATGCAATCGATGCGTCGGATCGTATTCTGAAACGACTGGTTAATGGAATTGTTATTGATTTAGACAATAGGGGTAGTTTACGTGAGAATATCGACGCTATAAATGATTTCCAGCAAGAAGTTCGTAAAAGTAAAGATCGCCAGTACCGACTTTTGTGTTCCAAATTAAATATATGTAGATCTGGTAGTGGATTTCCTGAATTTTTAATTGAGTTCTTAACAACCATCGCAAGGTGTGATGATAAAAAGTTCCAAAGTGCAATAGATGCTCTTACTGAAGTCGCAAAAGAGGTGGATTTCAGGAACGTGTTTCATAAAAAAACTCGGAAACAAATAATAAAAACGATTGAGCACGTTGAGAAACAAAAGTTCGGCGTTCTACGACCAAGTCTTTTAATCATGAGAAACATAATAGCTAACAAAAACAGGCCCATTGTCATCAAACTATCTGATTTGAAAAGAAGTAGAGTTAACTCAACTATTGCTTTTTTAGAAATTTTAGACGCATTTGACGTTAAGTTACCGAGGACAGACGCATATATATTTGAATGGTGGGATCTAAGGACAAGTTTGCATGAGTGGGAAAAGGACAGAAGGAACGATATACAAGATATAATGGGTGTCTTCATGGGGAATATCAAAGAAGCTCTCGATGGCATGCCCAGTTCAATGCAGGATCATGTGGCAGAAAACTTAGGTCTGTTCATAAAATAAGAAGAAAGGAGAAGAAGGAGGCATTAAATGATTTTTAACAAAAGTATTTACATCATTCATCATTATCAACAACCCATAATGTCCCACTGCTGGGCTCAGGTCTCCTCTCAAGAGAGAGTTAAGGCCATACGTCCCCACGCTGGCCAAGTGCGGGTTGGGGACTGGCAAGACAACGTTGCGGCTACGTAATCTTAGCGTTGAATGTTTTTAAGCCGGTCAAAGGCCTCCAACTAAGCATCACGACTGTTATCCTATGATAACAACCGGGATCGACTGCTTAACGTGATCTCCGAATCATGCAGACGCTCATGGTAATATGCCACCACCGTGGTCGTTGCTTTTCCTCGGTGATTGTCTCTAATCACCGAGTGCAACTGGGCTATGAGCGCCTTTTAGTAGTACTTACATATTACTGTTAAATATTTTATTATATATATTCTTGAAAAATTAATTGTTAGAAATGCACGAAATTAAATTATTCAACTGTGTTTTGTAAATCTGCGGCTGTAATATCACCCGAGTCGAACCTACGCATTTGTGAAGGTGTTCGTCCCTCGCATGATATTCAAAGAGCAGTAACAATATAAGCAAATTCAGAATATTATTTGTAGTTCCTAAACACACATAATGTGAAATTTAAAATTACATAAATTATGTACAGTTAGGTTTAATAAATTCACCTTTTTAAATAACAATATTTTTATATACTAAAATTCATAAGGTTAAAGTTAGAATTATTTATTTCTCAAAGACTACAAATCACTTTACCTAAGAAATAAACATAATTATAAAAAGTAGGGATACAGTTCAGAGCTCGTTTACAACTATAAAATATATTGTAGGTTGGCGACAAAACTGACACACTTAGGGATTATTCACACGAATTAGATTTCATTAATTTATTTAGTAGAACATTTTTACTTTTTCATGTCTTTCAAGATGTGATAATTTAAATATTTTTTTGAATAAACTTAAAGATTCTGACTCCTTAATTTTCTTAGGTAATTTTGTACTCCTTCGAATTTAATATCTTTTTTTCCGTAATTTGTTCTGGGGATAAAGTCTCGATTATATCAGTTTTTAGTGCAAATAGTTGGAATATGAATAGTACGAAAAGAAAATCACTTCTACTTATTGAATGGTTTCGTATTATGGCATTATTTATTTATAATCTACTGTTCTTAAATAACTTGCACCTAAAAATTGCACTTGTAGGTATACTTCGAATTTGAGATGGTAATTTCCAAAATATGATTTGGAAATCTGTTTTTAGAAGAAAACAATTGAATAGCATAAAATGCTCATAACCTGGCAAGATTTCTTTCTAAGTCATCAATGTCAAATGGTGACTGATGGCGACGCTTGACGCTTTCGCGTAAACAGTGTGTAATTTTTAATCGATTTTACATTTTCTAGTCTACAAAGTCTTCGCAGGTTTTAACCACTAAAAGTCTAACAAAACAATGGAAGACTTGTGCACAGCTTGCCATTGTACAGGTAGAAAACTGTTTTTTATCACGGAAACTGGCTTCGAAAGTATATATTTACAAATTATTAATGAAATACCGGTAAGTAGAGAATTTTTTGAATTAAAAGTACTATATTATCATTATTTATTTATACACTAATTACTGTTTATGCTCACCGAAGCTATTATATCGATTTTCGTATAGAAAATCATAGAACATTACTTCATTGTGCTGGAAACCATTTCGTCAACAAAAGTTCTACGAACTTTTTTATTGTGTAATAAAAGTCTGTACATGTGTTTATACGTCTGTGTATTTAAGTTTTTATTCAGCTGGGAACTGGTTAAATATGTATAGATGAAAAATTATGGAATAAAAGCTTTCTTTAACAAAACTATACTTGACCAGCTTAACTAAGCCCTTAACAACATGTCTCTTCCATGTTTTTTTTTAATTAATTTTGAATGGTGTTGGAGCCATGTTTAACTAAAAAGTACAGTCTAATAAAGTCTTTATGTAACCCAAATGACAATCAGACACCTTTCAAACATAATTCCATCCAATTCATTTAATGAAATATAAGCATTTCAGTGTACACCAACTCATTTATAATACTAGACTAATTACAACACAAAAAAACTACTAACATACTACAAGAATTAGAAAAGTTAAATAGCAAAATAAGAAAATAAAATTTGTAAACAAAAAACTAGCTTAATTCTATCTAGGAACTATATAATAAGTCTTTAACATTTAAATGCAAATAAATATATCTTAAAATTACAATGCGGAAGTCAAAACATATGTCTACATCTAGACAACACAGAAGGAGCTCATTTTTAAGCCCAATTGCTCTAGCAGTGGGGCAAATATTTTTTTTATAGCATAATGGGCAAGCGAGCAGATGTATTGCATAATGGTAAGTGATGGACCCCGTCCATGGACACCCGTAACAACAGGAGTGTCACAAGTGCATTGCCAGACTTTGGGGGATAGGGGTAGGGGCCTCCGGTATCCTCACTCACTCGATGTGTGTGCTGTGGGGCTGTGGTGTCACTCTGCTCGGTATTACATATGTGGTCAGATGCTGAGTCCCATGCCAGCCTGTGAACAAGGCCAGTGCAACCTGGTCGAAACGTCAGGCAAATCCGAAGTGTGTAAAACCTTCAAATGAGTGATCGTGTTAATTCTAAAAATAATGACCATAACTATCACAAATAAATTTTTTAAAAGCAGATGGGTACTCCTGAAATAAGTGGCATTAAACCAATTAAACTATGCAGCTTTACAGTATTCATTGTTAACGGGGGAGAGCCGTGCCTCAGCATGCATGGGCTGGCTTCACTGGAGTGATATCCACACAGAAAACTGTGTGAAACAGCGCCTGCACTGTGTTTCACCAAGTGAATTACCATTTGTCAACCAGCTTCAATTATAGCTCTTAATAACAGTAAAGAGATCGTCAGTTATATCCGAACAAAGTGAGCTTTATACATAAGTGACATACCTCGCTCTGATTGGTGTTAAACTTAACATGGCGGATTGCTGTTTTTTGTAGTTTTATTATTTAACTATTAATCTCGCTCTAAATATGAAAATAAATACGATTTTTATACTCTGTGAACACCATTTCATCAGATAAATACATAATTTAGCAGTTCTTGGTTATTGTCATCATGCCTATTAATATTTGCAGATATACAGTTTGTCGGACCTGTGTGTCCGCATTTGTTGGGAGTGCAAAGCTCTGTTACGCAAGCTGCAAGGTTTTAAAGAACAAGTGAAGAGATGTTACACTGAGTTACTGCAGTTTGTTCAACAGGTTTGTAGAATTAATGTAAAATGGTATTTCTCAAGTAAATCATTTTCTAGTTGACTTCGGTAGATGGTTTTTTTTATTAAATTCTAAAAGTTTAGTAAGGAATTCAAAACCTGAATAGATCAGATACTTTCAAAATTAAATGTAGATTTTGAATTTCTTACAAATTAATTTGAATTTAGAAAAAAAAACAGCCACCGAAATCGAGTAAATAATGAGTTACTTGAGAAATACCCATAATATATATTAAACTACCTGAGTTGTACGTTAACAACAAGAACTGGCAACGCCACGAGACGAGGCTAATATAAAATAACAAAAACGGAACTTCAAGAAACAAACCTTATTGAAGTGGGAAGCACCAGCTTTCAGACGACAAAAGAATCATCAAAATCAGTTCACCCAGTCGAAAGCTCTGAGGTAACAAAATTAAAAAAAAAGTATAGTCGAACTAAGAACCTCCTCGTTTTTTGAAATCGATTTAAAATGATGCTATTGTAGGTCTTGTCTTGTCAAATTCAGTCTAATGGTTCAAGGGATTTGATGAAACAAACAGACGACCAAAAGTTTAAAAAAATTTTTGTTGATGTATATACCGTGTATACTTTCAGATCCATTTAGGTTTGAAATCTCAAACAGACACTTCAATTATATTTATTTACTAGCTGACCCGGCAAACGTTGTTTTGCCATATAAATAATTTCCTAACAATTTCTATTGTAGACAAAAAATCGCTTATTGTAAGTATGTATGTATGTTAGAATGTGTATATTGTATGTATGTAAAAATGTGGTATATGCGTTAAATAAGCATGGAGCGCTGTGATCGATGGAGGAATATAAAATNAAAAAAAAAATTAGGGGTTAACCCTTAACATTTGGGGGGATGAAAAATAGATGTTGGCCGATTCTCATAGATACCGGATAAGCACAAAAAATTTCATCAAAATCGGTCAAGCCGTTTCGGAGGAGTATGGCAACGAAAACTGTGACACGAGAATTTTATATATATAGATACAGAAAACAATGAGTTGAAAATAGTAATAGGTATTTTTCTTGTGAAAATAAGATATTAAAAATCTAATAAATGTTTTTCAGAACACCACAAAACCGTTCCCAAAATACCCTAATCTTCAAATCCAACAGATCGTCCAACTGTCTTACCCAATATCTGTAAAAGAAGAATTAGAAGAGAAGTCAGCCCTCGATGTAGACACGCCACTGACTGATGATGAAACATTGATGAATGATGATGTACCGATACATGATGACGAAGAAGATATTGATGTGAAAAGTGAAGAGACACATTGTGAGCCTGAAACGTTTGTTAGAGATTTGAATTTAGATGTTATCAAGAAGAGAAAAGCGTCAAAGAAACTTTCTAAAGTAAGTATGCTTTATTTAAAAAGGAAGTTACCGTGGGAGAACCACGGCATAAATGGCTCGAACGGAGTGTTATCACGGCATCACAGAAAACCGGTGTGAAACAGCGCTTGCGCTGTGTTTTGCTCCCTCCCCCATCCCCAACCTCCTCTCCATCCCCCAAAGGCCGGCAACGCACTTGTGACGCCTCTGGTGTTGCAGATGTCCATGGGCGGCGGTAATCGCTTACCATCAGGCGATGCCAATCCAGATCCTAAACTGTACTTGCATAGATTTTTATTCAATCAATGTTCATGTAGCTCATAGCCCCGTTGCACACGGTGATTAGAATTAATCACCGAGGGTAAGCAACGACGGTGCGGTCAGTGCCTGGATGGGTGACCGCTGGTAGCATGTTACCATGAGCGTCTACGTGATTCGGAAGTCACGTTAAGCAGTCAGAAGCTTAAAAACATCCAACGGCAAGATTACGTATCCACAGCATATTCTTGCCCGTCCCCAATCCGCACTTGGCCATCATGGGGCCGTATGGCCTTAACCCTCCTGAGAAGAGACCCGCGTCCAGCAGTGGGACATTATGGGTGGTTGATTGATTGACTGATATCGCGGTAATTATATATATATGTAATAGTAATTATGGTAATAACATATGATGTGCCCAAAAAAAAATCTGGTCCCGACTAGGTGATCAATGTGATCATACTTGTAAGGCCAGGGCCCAAGAGTTAGGCATAAAAACTTCAATTGCGAGATGCATGATTCTTAGAAACAAAGCAATATAATAATGTTTTGGTAGCACTGACTATATACATAGACTCAAAATTAATTTAAATAATTTATTTCAGCCTATAAAAGAGAAGTCAAAGAAGAAACAGAATAAAAAAAAGAATGAAAAAGATGTTAAGAAAGTTAAAAAGAAAACTTTAATTGCGAAAGAACCTCGTCGCGTCAATCGAACTTTAGAATCAATTATAGACTCGACTATTTCCGATTGTTACAATAAAGATGTAGATCTAGAAGATGAAAAGAAAATTGAAGAAGAGAAGAGTGTGGAAAAGGAAGATACAACAGAAGAGGGAATAGAATTGACGGATATGACTGATAATACAGATATATTGGTAGGTTTTATATATTTTCATAATTCACTGACCGACTTTAAATTTTTAAATCCGTATGGTGACTACCAGGACAACAGTACTGCGAAGAGAAGGGACACTTGCCACAAACTCTGTACTAACCAGTCTGGCCAGCTGGTATAGTATAACCAAAACCTCCTTCCTAATATAATATATAATAATATGTCTTGCAATGGGCTGTTTATGGTTGTTTTTCTTTTATACATAAGCCAGCCTAAGTACCTATACTCTGCCTCATGGAAAGCATAAGCAAAATCCAAGAGTGGTGATCACCTTACTCATTGTGAAAGCGGACAATGCAACAATGCAGCGGACAACACACACAGTGGCGGTCTATTGTGATGTTCCTGCATCATTGTTGATGGTTGTTCTTTCTTTCAGATATATCCAGTTAAAGGTTTTGAATCCAAACTCCGAAAGGCTCCAACCAGGTCAAGTAAAGCGGACACTATGAAGACCACACAGTCTGAAAGACCAACGTGTAATGAGTGCGGGAAGACCTTCAGTTCTCGGAAGACTTATAGGTATCACCTCAAGTAAGTTAGTCTTCTAGAATAATGTTTAATAAAATTAACATTGAAATATATCGCTCTATTGAGTAGTCTAAAGTAGTGACGTCACAAGTTCGTATTTAGTACATTTTTCATACAAGGTAATCGTTTTGACAGCTGATAAAAAGTAACTAATTTGACGAAGGTGTCGGCTACCCTGTTCTGGAGGAACGAGTGTCCTGCTCCTCCAAATCAGTAAGGATCCTCCAACCAGGCGAGGTGATCATGCTTGGCTTGTCAGCCGAACGCTTGACATTGGGAAGGTGTATACTAATTGGCACGACAATTTCTATATCGCCATACAGGGTTAGTTACTTCGTAGTTCGGGGTGTATTTGATAGATGGCGTTGTAATATATTTTCGTTGTCTAAATTGCCACGGAGTTAGTCATTAGTTCTGGGTTTGTTAAGTGCCCTCCTAGAGGTAGGGCGGAGGGATTTATTTGTGGCGTAGAGGGCAGACCGTCACTCATGAACATTTCCAACTGAACAATACGAAGATAGGTTCTTTTACATGCTCTTTATTTTTTACAACTCCCGCATTAGGAATATACATTCCTGTCGCGAAGATCTTTACAAACATACATGAAACGGACACAAAGTACACCCAGACTTAGACCAACAATTAATGGATCACACAAAGTGTTGTCCCATGTAGGATTTGAACCCACAACACTTGGCGCAGTAAATCAGGAATTAGTTTATTGTTCAGTAGCCGACCCGTGCCCACTTCGCTCTGCGTTAACCGCCCGCTTTTCTTCAAATTGATTTACAAATACTATTGTTATTAACTGAGTTTTTTGTTCAATCATAACAAAATATGGCCGCTGACACTCCTCAATACTGTCCCCTTCTGTTAGGGAATTTTCATAATCGGATCAGTACTTCCGAAGATTACCCCCTACAACCAAACAAAGCTAGAAACTTTTCCTCTTTATAATAATGGTATAGATTAGTACAGATGGAATAGGCGAAATTAACTGGTTCCAAGGGATTCAAGATTAGGGGAAACAGAGGGGTAAAGGGGGGGATTAAACTGACTTTTAACTGCCCTTGGACACCCGCAACACCAGAGGCGTCACCAGATCGTTGCCGGCCTTGGGGTATGGGGAGGGGTATAAGGGGAAGGGTTGCCTCCGATATCCTCACTCACTCGATGAAACACAGCGCAGGCGCTGTTTCACACTGGTTTTCTGTGAGGCCGTAGTATTACTCCGATACCGCCCATGCTTGCCGAAGCGTGGCTTTCCCACGGAAAAGTAATTGATAGCCCTATAACCTCACTCATAAAGCTACGAATAAGTATAAAATGGTATTAAAATATATGTTTTCTGTACAGTGTATTACATAAAGGGCAAAATAGACATCCCTGCCCTCAATGTGGGAAGGTGTATCAATGGAAGTCGAACCTTGGACGGCACATTAGGAGTCACAAGGTTAGTTAACACTTCACCACTATTCATTTCATATTTTAACCGACTTTAGAAAAGAGAAAGTATCCAGTTCTCTTTTTTTCTTTTATATTTGATACCGAAGTACTCTATCGCTTAAAAGCCGATTTAGAAAATGAATTCTATTTAAAGATATATATTTCAAGTTTGGTCCCGTCCAAAATAAGAAAAAAATGCCACCCCCGAGCGTACTACCTCTATGGCAAAATGGTAGCGTATGCGTCTGTTGTGCTTGAGGTCTCGGGTTCGATTCCCGGGACGGATCAAATATTAGTATGATCTCCTAATTTTTATTTCGATGTTTGGGTGTTTTCTATGTATAATATGTATGTATTTACAAAATAAAGTATAAATGTATTTATATCAGTTGTCTAGTACCCATAATTAGATAGCGTTATGTGTTAGATGTTCGAAATAATAATTATTAATATTTATTAATTAATTAACAGCCTTTCACTAAATTCATATGAAAGTATATGTATATGGTATTCACATCAGAAAACAATGTTCAATTCATTTGTATGTCTGTTTATTTGTTCTCGAATCGAATCGATTTTGACAAGACTCACTGGCCGATAGCTGATTACATATGGAATAAGTTAGTCCACTTTTTTAAACTAGCTTCTCTACAACCGCGGGTAACGCCGCGGCTCTCAGCTAGCTACACACACATATATCTAAACTAGCTGCCGCCCGCAGCTTTGCTCGCCTTAGGAGCAGAATTCCCGTAAATGCTGATATAAGTATTCATTTATTTGTAATCAAAAGCCTGAAGATAAAGTTTCAGTTTTCTAACTTCATAAATGACGGACTCCAGACTCACTTATCTATGAAATTTCAACCATTATTCAGCCCCTCAGGGGTAGAATATCCAGAAACGATTAAATACTGATCTTCTTATTTTTAATCAATAGCCCAAAAATAAAGTTTCATGTTTCTGACTTAAAAAATGACGGCCTTGCGTGCAAACTTTCAACCCCATTTCACCCCCTTAGGGGTAGAAATTCCAAAATTCCTTCCTTAGCGGGTGCCTACTCACCAAATTTCATAGCACTGACTTTAATAGTTTACGCTCGGCGACGATGAATCAGTCAGTCAGTCAGTCAGTATGTTTGTCCTATAGGCGCGTGACGCAGACGAGCTCTACTGCGAAACTTGCGACAAGAGGTTCGCTTCCGTCGCTACATACAGACAACATCTCAGGATTTCTCGAAGACATGTCTCCGAGAGCGAGTTCAGGTAGGTACCACATTTTTTTGTGTTTTAGCTTCCAAAATGACTCTGCCCTGTCTGATGGAAAGCATGAGCAGAATCCAAGAGTGGTGGTCACCATCCTCAATGCGAATAAGGACAATGCAGCTTGGTGACTCACACTATGGCGGCCTGGTGAGCTGCTTTTTCACGCCCCGCTTAAAGGACCCGGGATCATAGTGGGAAGGAAACACGTGCGCTGGTAGTGAGTTCCAGGTTTTGACCGCTCGGCACAAAAAGGATGCCACAAAAGAGGCTACACATGATGAAGGGGTTATGATGGTAAGTGGACACCCGTCCATGGGCGGCGGTCCAACAACAGAGGCGTCACAAGTGCGTTACCGGCCTTTGTGGGATAAGGAGGAGTATCCACATTCTTTTACCGCGGTCGCGACCTTCTGCGAGGAAGTCACCTCGCAGAAGGAGGCGGCGGAGAAGGCCCGGGAGGACGATCTCCACTCGGACCCGATCCGCCGCCGGCGAACCGGGCGGCGGAGGCGCGCCTACCAGCGCCTCGTGCCGCCCTGAGTGTGGCAGCGGATGGGCGGGACGGGTTTTCCCCCCCATCCGCTTCAGAGGCCAGCCGCGAGAGGGCGACGTTACGCGTGTGCCGTACGTCGCCTAATTAGAGAGTTTAACATCAGGAGACGGTTCCCGCTTCAGTGCGGGCAGGCGCCGGGAGGAGTCCGGATGGCGTAAGAAAGCGGTTCCCGGATCTCTCCCGTCTCAGGCGCAGAGTGGCACACCGTGTGGTTTTAGTCGGTTCGATTCCGACACACTGCCCCGCCGTTAACCCCGATGGGGTGAAGGCCCGAGGGGGTTTCCACACGTAAAAATAAAAATAAAATAAGCGTATCCACATTCAGTCAGTGATACACAGCGCTGTTTCACACCGTTTTTCGGTGAGGCCGTGGTATCACTCCGCTCTCCCAGGGTAGACAGTTACTGTCTTAACAGTCCATTACTGGGCATAAACGTCTAGTTAAAAAGAGGTTTTGGGCAAACAAGGGTAGCAAACTACCAGGTCAACAGCAGTGTAAAGAGAAAGAAAACCCTATAGAAACCCGTCTGCCCAGTGTAGTAATAGTATACAGTAATGAGCAAGAACTAATACACATCGACCTCTAGAAAGAGACATTCGGCTTATTTCGGCTTTGTAGAGCGTTGTCCTTTTCAAACGATAACAATCGTGAAGCTTAGTTGGAGACCTTCGGGCGGCTTAAAAACATCCAACGGCAAGATTTACGTAGCCACAACGTATTCTTGCCAGTCCCCAACCCGCACTTGGCCGGCGTGGGAACGTATGGCCTTGACCCGCTCCTGAGAGGAGACCCGAGCCCAGCAGTGGGACATTATGGGTTGTTGATAATTCTGGAACGGCTGGACCGTGTTTGATAGGATTTTCGTGGAGTAACTTGGCTAATTTCTTTTGGACATTGTATTTACCTGGTTTTTTTTTAAATATTTTGTAATAGTTTCAGCTGCAACGATTGCGGCAAGAAATTTGTGAACAAGACTCGCCTGAGGGACCACATCGATTGGGAACACCTCAAGAAGATCAAGTTTAAGTGTCTCAAGTGTAATAAGGTAATAATGACTAGTGACTCTCATGGCACTCTCTTGGGGATACAGCTGTAGCTTTCCCATTGCCTTCTGAGCCAAACTTTTTGGGATTATTTAGATCCGAAGGTTTCGCTTCCGTTGGGTACTCCGAGCAGGTGATTGGTTATCCCGCCACATCTCGGTCGCCATTTCCTCGTCAGTTATCTAGCAGGGAGCACCACGTGCAGGTGAGGTTGTCATTTGGGGCTGACTGGGTATTATTGTCACTCTCCCTCTAACCGATCAGACTATACAGCAGGGCGCCCATGCGCTGGATGGGCCTGGTGAAGTCCACCATCGGAAGACGTGCGTCTGACTGCAGCCGACAGTCTACCGACAGGGTGAGATGGCGGGAAATTGTAGGAGGGGCTTTGTCCGCCTCTACCACCAGTGTAGACAGCTCTACGTGACCACGGCCAAGAGTGAAGCGAGTGAAAAAAACTAGTGACAGCCCTAGTGGTACCAATTCGGCCATCATACACCTAGCGACCACCCGTGACTTTGTACACGTTTACTTACTTATTTCCGCATAGTTATTAAATAAATAATAAATATTTTCGTACATTTTAATACACAACGCCATCTAGTCCCAAACTAAGCAGAGCTATGGGTACTAGACAACTGATATTAATACATATATACTTTTTTTGTAAATACATACATATTATACATAAAAAACACTCAAACTCCGAAACAAATATTTGCATATCATACAAACATTTGGTCCGACACAGGAACCGAACCCGAGACCTCAACCACAGCAGTCGCATACGCTACCACTGCACCACCGAGGCAGTCAACAAAACATCCCTCCTTATTCTGTATTTGTTTTCAATAATTCTTACACTTAAATACCATTTAAAATACTTCTGCCATAATTATTTTAACTTCACGAACATTAGACTTTCGTATAAACTACCATCGCCCGTTTTAACCCCCAAAGGGGGTGGTTTTCTAAAGATACATTATTAGTACACCTCCACCTTTTTAAACTTCAAAAATATAGGAGTTTCATGCAAACTTCCAACCCCCATTTTACCCCCTTAAAGATGGGGTTTCGTACAATCTGTTTTTAGCGGATGTCTACATCCTATAAGGGACCTACCTGCCAAATTTCAAGTCTGTAGGTGTTATAGATTCTGAAATTTCGTGATTAATCAGTGAGTGGTATTTCGCTTTTATATATATAGAAATATATATATTTATATAGATAATAAAGAGGACAAGCTTCTAAATTTGTTTGTATGGTTGTAGGGGGTAATCTTCGAAAGTAGTGATCCGATCCCGGAAATTCTTTCCCTAATAGAAAGCGACACTATTCAGGAGTGATATAGGTCATATTTTAAAAAATAGATAAATAGATGTGGTCCGATTGTTAGACCTACCTACGCACGCAAAATTTCATGAGAATCTGTCAAGCTGTTTCGGAGGAGTTTAACTACAAGTATCGCGGCACTATAATTTTATATATTAGATAATACACCAAAACTTAAATAAAATCCGTAAATACACACAAATAAATATCTTTACACTACATCAACTGCCTCGGTGGCGTAGTGGTAGCGTAAGCGACTGCTGCGCATGAGGTCTCGGGTTCGATTCCTGAGTCGGACCAAATGTTTGTATGATCTGCAAATATTTGTTTCGGAGTTTGGGTGTTTTCTATGTATAATATGTATGTGTTTACAAAAAAAAGTATTTAAGTATTTATATCAGTTGTCTAGTATCCATAATACAAGCTCTGCTTAGTTTGGGACTAGATGGCGTTGTGTGTTAAAATGTCCGAAAATATTTATTATTATTATTGTACTATAATATTCTTTCTTAACAGTACCATAAGTAATATAACATTAATGTATTGATTAATCGAACTGTTCGGTGTACTGTTTAACATCGAGAGGGATTCAAAATGCGTTAATCAGATGGGTTTGCTTTGTAGAAAAACTACCATGATATTTTCTTTTCTACCATTTTGGTAGTTTTCCTATCATATTTTTTGGTATATTCCAGCCCTTCAAGTGCCACACGTCCTTGTACGTTCACATGCAGAACGTCCACTGCGCCAAGGACCAGAAGCTGAACTTGTGTCACGTCTGCGGCAAGTCTTATCAGGTAACTACTACTGTATTATGGGGTCCTGGTACTTTTGAGATGCGTTAATTTAAATAATAATAATAATAATAATATTTATTAACCATAAAGATACAGTTTAACAATTGTGGTTTAATAAAACTAAAGCTTAAGCTAGAAAATTCATTGGATATCTGTGTCCGAACTAGATAGATTTATCTGTATTTCGGACATCAGCGCTCCTCTTTGAGATAAGACTTTACATAGAAACATGTTAAAACAGTTCATTCTAATCAGTTTAACTTTAGTGGAATTATCAAACCAGTTAATTTAAAATTTTACTTCTGAAGTAAGCGAGAGGACAAATCTTTTTTATCCTTACTAATATAATCTAGTTCCAAATTAAGCAGGGCTCGTGTTATTGGTACTAGACAACTGATATAAATGAAGTACATATATTCCTTTTTTTGTAACAACACACAAACTCAAAGACAAATATTAAGAAATGCGAAAGTAACTGTCTGTCTGTCGCGCTTGTACTGCAAAACTGCTGAACTGATTTACATGTTTGATTCACAGATAGTCTAAAGCCTACAAAAGAACACATACACCACTAAAATATAAAAATTTGGACAGACATACTCGTACATGGAAATCTACATTGGTCATTGGTACAACAAGCGGTCTTATCGCTCACGGCAATCTCTTCCAAAGTTCTTCAAAAATTCTCTTCAAATGTATTGGTGTGTACCAATACATTTAAATACACATTATACAAATATAAAAATATATATGTTACAAATATAATCCATTCGCTTAGAAACGGTCGCTTTAATCGCGCCGCCATCGCACGCGAGGATTTTGTTAAAACAATTAAAAGAAACCGCCTGCGGCGTAAACCCATAAGTCCAATATGATATGTCAGTTTACGCCGAGGCAGTGAAACTACCACGTCAACTGAAAATGTTTAGATAAAGGGTAGGAAGATAAGATATTTTGATTTTTCATGTATTTTGGCTTTAGTACCCAGGCAAGCACCTAACTTCTATGAATTAATGTATTCGTGTCTTACAACAATAACCATAATTGCGTGCGGGTGTACCGACACTATCTAAAATTCTAAAGAAATGGACTATACACAATTTTTTTTTTTTTTTTTTTTATATTTAAGCTGCCAAAATGACTCTGCCCTGCCTGATGGAAAGCATGAGCAGAATCCAAGAGTGGTGGTCACCATCCTCAATGCGAAAAAGAACAATGCAGCAGGGGGATGGTGAGGGGGATAGGGGGCGTTGGATTGGGGTATGGGCCTCCGGTATCCTCACTCACTCGATGAAACACAGCGTAAGCGCTGTTTCACACCGGTTTTCTGTGAGGCCGTGGTATCACTCCGGTCGAGCCGGCCCATTCATGCCGAAGCGTGGCTCTCCCACGGTAAAATTGTGTATACACACCAATTATGACCAATACTCCCTAGCAGCCTTGATATTGTCAAGTGACCTGTAACTTGCTTCTTGCAGAGATTTAGTTGGTCTAATTACCTCAGGCAAGTTATTCCATAACGTAACTGCTTGCACCGAGAACGACTTGTCAGCGAATTGCGTGGAATGGCTGCGCAATTTCAGTTTCAGATTCTCCAACGATTTCAATAGCCTTTATTTATTGTCAGTTGTAAAATATTGTAAAATGCTTCTGATTGTTTCCCTCCCTCCCAGAACGCGGCGAAGCTGAAGTACCACATAGTAGCCATGCACACGAGCGAGACTCCGTACCAGTGCCAGCAGTGCAGTGCCGCCTTCGGCTGGTACTCCAGCCTCTACCGGCACGTGAAAGAGGTGCACTATAAGGTGCGAACACCCCTGCCAAGCTCCCTTGTAACCTGGGGGCCAAGGTTTCTAACTAAAGCTACCCGCAAAGCTCTCGCCTTCACACAATCCTTTCCATAAAAACCTCCAGGCCCTGCCAAAGCTCTCCTGTCTTCCCCGCTAAAACTTTCCTGTCAACCCCACCTAACTCCTCTATATTTACTGCAGAAGAACTCCTGACCCGCCTAAAGCTCCCCAACACTCCAGAATTCCCCTGTCCTCCCCGCCAAACTTCTCTTGACCTCCGGCTACCAAAATCTTCCCGGAAAAAACTTCTACCCACCGAAAGCTCCCCTGATACCTCAGAATTCCCTTGTCCCCCTCTACCCAAAAAAATCATCTGACCTCCCAGGAAACTCATTTGCACCCTCTCAACTCCCCCTTGTAACCCCTTATAACTCACCAAGGTCCCGTATTAACTCCTCTGCTAAAACTTCTGGTGCCCCTCCAAACACTGACCATTCTCCAATAATATGTAGTATAAAACAACATTATCTATATTTATATTACTTCTCCAGATAAAACTCCAAACCAAGAAGAGTAAGAAGCAGAAGAAGGCAGAAGTGTTGCCGTCTCTTTTGCCTGTGATGCAACCACCGCACATGTTGCAGCCCATACACCAGCCCGGGCCGGCGTGATATTGAATGGCTATCTTTATTAAGCCATCCTCATAAACACAAATAAAAATCAACCCTGTTAACTACTTCATAAAGTCTATTTTACCATTTTAATTTGACATCACAAGATTTTTTATAATGAACATGCGTATGTAACAAAACGTATTACAGCTCCATCTAGGTAGGTTGTGCCGAACTAAGTTGTGATTACTGTGTAATGTGATTCTGAATCGCGTGATCAAAGTTCATATAAAGTTGTGATAATGTTTTGTATGTGTTTAAATGATTTTTTGAACTTTCTTAATTCCAAAAAATAATTGCAAAAGCAAACATGTTCTCACCTATAGTTAGTCCAATCATGCAGAAAGATCTCAATAGGCCTCCATGGTGTGGGTCACCATGCTACATTGTCTGCATTCGCAATGAGTATGGTGACCACCACTCTTGGATTCTGCTCATGTTTTCCATCAGAGTGGAAGCACTTATACAGGCTCATATATCTATAAAAACTCATATTTATATCTTTAACTAAACCTAGTACCCGTTTACGACAGGGTTTGTCTCACTCGGTGTCTTATTTTTTTTACGTGTGAAGACTCCCTCGGGCTTTCACCCCACCGGGGTTTGTGGAGGGGCGGTGTGTCGGAATCGAACAGACTGACACCACTCGGTGTGCCACTCTGCGCCTGAGACGGGATCCCCTTTCGGGAACCGCTTCCTTACGCCATCTGGATCCCTCCCAGGGCCTGCCCGCACTGAAGCGGGTTCCGTCTCTAGATCTTAAACTCTCAATTTAGGCGACGTACGGCAGACGCGTAACATCGCCTCCTCGCATTCTCACTCGGTGTCTGTACCAACCTTAATAGAGAACGTAGTATTATTCTGCACTGATGTGCAAAGATTGTGATCCGACTGAATATTTAGTATTTTTGTGTATTAAATATATTGTTCATAAGATTGTAAATAAATTAAACATGTATAATTGTTTTTTTTTCTTTTTACCCCCTGTTTTAGAAGTTTTTGCCGTTGGAGAGACACGCTTCGGTAAAAATGGGCCAGCTCGACCTGAGTGATACCGAGTGAGTGAGCATACCGAAGGCCCATACCCCAACCCCTCCCCCATATCCCTCATCATCTCATAAAGGCTGGTAACGCATTTGTAACGCCACTGGTGTTGTGTCCATGGCCGGCGGTAATCGCTTTCAATAAGTATGCTCGTTTGCCCCGTATTCCATAAATATATATACAACACAGCGACACGCGTCACAGGCATGTATATTCCTAATGCGGGAGTTGTAAATAAAAAAAGAAATATATATATATATATATATACCTGTTTTATAAGAGCTTTATCAGAATCGTGGTTATCCGGTAGAGAACCAAGGTCATCGACATAGCCCACAGGATTAGCAAGCTGAAGTGGTAGTGGGCTGGTCATATTTGCCGCAGGATTTATAACCGTTGGGTAAACAGGTTCTTGAATGGAGACCGCATCTTGGCAGACGTAGTGTAGGATGTCCACAGACCAGGTGGATTTACGAAAAACTGGCAACAGCTGGTCGCGAGGAGCCGAGGATTGAATCAAGTGGTTTTCGAGGAGGACTATATCTAACAGTGAACTGTAATGATAATAGTACGAACCTACCAAAAGATAGTTACTGGTACCACCCATTGACACTTGTAATTCAAGATACATAAGTGCTTTTGGTACCAGGAGTACCAGGACTCCATAAATACAAGGAGTTTAAAGTTCATATATTATAAATACCTGAGCTTCGCGGTACAATAACAATCGCGGGTAACGGAGCTAGCCGAAAAAAGGGCCGAAGCCGAATTACTCCTTATATCATCAGCTACCTGTCAGTGGAAGTCTCGTCTAATCGGTACAAACAGACACAAACAATAAAAAAGCTTTTTTAATAGAATTACCGTATAAATACCTTAAGCATTCAGTAAAAAGCTGTTAATTTGAAATTACAAACATACACTTCTATTTTATTTATAAAGTAAACACGGGTAAAATACACAACTAGAAATGAAATCGCTTTGTTCTATACGCATAGATTTTCAAACTACTCAACGGATTTCACTGCAGTTTTCACCAATATATAGGGAGATTCGAGAGGAAGGTTTGTATGTGGGATGCATGCATATTTTTGTGAAGGAAATCCGGGAATATCAAAGACTGCGAAGCTGGCCGGGTTGCCAGTTAAATGAATAAAGCAAATTATCGTATTTGTATATTTAATATTACCATACAGAAACTCAACTATTTACACAAAACATAAATATCAGTACTTATTAACTCGTCTTTACAATACTTCCTATAAAATTTACTACACATTAATTTCATCTGTCATCCCCATCATACATATGTCGAACTACCCTCAAAAGTTCAGATAAATTCAAACCAGTCTTGGCCGAAATACCTATCACATCCATTTCTTTCTTGACCTTATCAAACATCGCTTTACCTTGAGGTACATCTATTTTATTGAATACCACACAAAACTTTCTTTCCATGAAAGAACTGTTGTATTGACTCAGTTCATATTTCAAGATGTCCAGCTGCCCTAGAGGGTCTTGGGTGGAGTCCAGAAGGTATATCAGGCCTTTACAGCGTTCTGCGTGCTGGAGAAACTGGATTCCTAGAAGGAAATACAACATACGGGAGATTTAAAGGTTGGGGCAGACAGAAAGCGAATGGCGTAAGAAAGCGGTTCCCGGATCTCTCCCGTCTCAAGCGCAGAGTGGCACACCGTGTGGTTTTAGTCAGTTCGATTCCGACACACCGCCCCGCCGCAAGCCCCGGTGGGTGAAAACCCGAGGGGGTTTCCAGACGTAAAAAAAAGTCAGCAAACGGGACGAAGGAGTATGATCATTATCTATATTAGTAGGACTATCGACAAGTTTGAATCATAACCCACTTTGCCGATAAATCAACCGCACTAAGAACGTATTCAAATACGAAGCAAGCTACGTCCTTACTGGTCGGCGATCTACGCAATTTTGACCTTTATTTTCACTTCTGTAGATAATATTTTAGATAAAACATTAATAAAATGCTTTTTTGGATACTATATCAGATAATTCTCTGTGTAATTAAATCACAGATAACAGTATATTTCCATGGAAATGCATATTTACGCGAATGTCAACCTTTGTACCGCCGGCGAAAATCCCCTCGGATAGCAGCTCCTGTGGCAAGTCGGACTCGAACCGACTAAAGCCGCACGCCGTCTGGGGTACTATTAGCCGGGGAACCAGGTCCACCCTAGAAGGGAAAGCCCTGGAACACCGACGTACCACGGGCCACCTACTGTTCGGATATGGCCCCTAACTGTGTGGGAACCTCGATGTTCCAGTTACTATCCCCACGCGAATGTCAACCTAATTGTATTGGAATGTCTGTAAGCAAGTAAGCTTATGGTGGGTCATGATTCAAATTTGTTAAGCTTATATAATATATCTGTGTAGAGCACTGTACAGATATACATGAAACGGCCACAAAGAACAACCAGACGCAGAACAACAATTCGAGGATCACACAATATGGGATTTGAACCCGCAACACTCAGTGCAGTAGACGAGGTGAGCGCTAAAACCACTATGCCATTAGCGAAGTCAACTTGTCAAGTCATTTTGTTCAATTTTAAGATAGATGGGTGATCACAAGTACATGTTAAAGTACCAGGGTAACATGAGTGTATAGGAAGTCTTATTTGTTTACAGAATTAAATATTGTTTGTAATAAACTTCTTTGCATATCATGATCTCCTGGTATTACATTTTTTATTGGGACAGGCGCTAGTGTGAAGTTAAGTGAGTACCGACACCCATGGACACGTGACTATAGAGTTAAATGGGGCCTCGCTAACTACGCTCCCCTCTTGACTGACCCCCTGAAAGCACCAACAGGCCCACTTAGGCCTGACTTAGTGAAGACTACTTAGACAAGCCGTAGACACGGAGAGTTAGACCTGAGACCTTAGCTAAGGTCTGACAGAAGAACCACGTGAAAAGAAGAGAGAGTGAAATGAAGTAATATTTACCTAACCCATGGTTTTTGTGGGAGCCGGGAATCAAACCCGGGAGGTCAGCTATCGCCACTTGTTCGTAGTCATCGTAAGGCACCATACCTGAGCATAATTTTATATGTTAATTATATCATTTACCATCCATATATACACCGCATACAATTTGAAGCATACGATTTGCTGCAAAAAGTTTGCAGCATACTATATGCCACAAAAATATCGCATTGTATAATATGTTGCAAAGAGATTACAACATTTTGTTTGCCACAAACATTTTGCCACTTACCAATGTGAGGTTTGAGAGTAGTAAAGGGGTAGGGCGCAACTGTGGGCCTTGCCCTAGTTAGCGCGCGTAACAAGGTGCTTTTCCCAGCGTTGGGCAAACCGATCAAACCAATATGGGCCATGGAACGGACCTCTAACATGTAATAGTTAATTTCGCCTTCAGCGCCTAATTCTGCTATGTCCGGAGCCTAAAATAGACAGAAACAATTAAAACATTTTAAACTAGCTGACCCCTCGGTGTTACCCGCGGTACAACAGCCGTAAGTAACGCCACGATGCACAGCTAGTCTAAAAAAGTAGCCAAGTTACTTCTTATATCATCAGATAACTTTCAGTGAAAGTTGCATTGAAATCGGTGCAGCAGTGAAAATAAATAAATAAACATTCCGGCTATCTAACACACAACGCCATCTAGTCCCAAACTAAGCAGAGCTTGTATTATGGGTGCTAAACAACTGATATGAATACATAAATACAGATACATAGATACAAATAAATTTGCAGATCATACAAACATTTGGTCTGACCTAGGATTCGAACCAGAGATCTCATGGACAGCAGTCGCGTACGCTACCACTGCGCCACCAAGGCAGTCAGAAAAAATATTATTTTGGTGAATGTACGTGTATACACACATATATAGGCATTTTTATATTACAAACAGACACTCCAATTTCATTTATTTATATAGAGGGATACTGTCAGCTACCTGATGGTTATTCAATCTAAGTATATGTGTGTGAGGATATTATTACTACCTGCTCCGTATCAGTGAGGAAGAACTTGTTCCCTCTCCCTCCAGCGCCCCCTCTAGCCGCTATGAACATCATGCCGTCAGAATTCAAATCTCCTATCACTTTGCCGTGTTCATTTTTTATGATTGTACCTAAAAACGTATGCTTAATATTAACAATCTTTGATATATTTTAAAAACCACAGATTGATTAAGCCCCTTAGGTGTCGTAAGAGCCGAATGAGGGAGCAAAGTACCAGGACAACAGCAATTCAAAGAGAGGGAACATTTGAAACAAGCCAAATATACCATGGCCAGAGTGGTACAGTATTACAAAACCACACTTTCAAAGAGAGTCATATGTTTCTCAATAGCTATAATGTGGGTCACTATGCAGCATTGCCGCATTGTCTGCATTCGCAATGAGTATGGTGACCACCACTCTTGGATTGCTCAAGCTTTTAAGGCAGGGTAGTCATTTTGGCAGGTCCATAGTCCTTCACAACGTGGAAGAGCCACGCACCGGCATGCATGGGCCAGCTCGACCGTAGCGATAACACGGCCTCACAGAAAACCGGTGTGAAACAGTGCCTGCGCCGTTTCAGCGAGTGAGTGAGGATACCGGAGGCCCATAATCCAACCCTTTCCATCATCCCCCTCGTTATCCCCCAACGCCGGCAACGCACTTGTGACGCCTCTGGTATTACGGGTATCCATGGGCAGCGGTAATCGCTTACCATCAGGCGATACGTCTGATCTATTGCCCACTAAAAAAAGTCCATACATAAGAAAACTTACCAATAGGCACCTGTACTATGACATGCTGAGCGTTTTTCCCATTACAATCTTTATTGTAGCCCTTCTCCCCATGCTTGGCTTGCACCACGGACTTGCATTTGTTCAAACTCTTTGTAGAGTGATCTGCCTGGAACACAATTATAATAATAAATAACAGCTTGTATCAGTACAAGTTGTTATGTTTAGCAGTCTGCTTATTACAGAATGAGCAGGCTGACTGCTAAACATAACTATATATTTATTTATTTATTCTCGGAAAACTTACAGCTACAAATGTTAATAAAAAATAAAGCAGATTAGTCATCAGAGAGCCAATTATAAGTTTTCACTCACACTCTACTTTTAGACTAAAATAAAATATTGTAAGCAAATAGGTTAGAAATAAAACACAAACAAAAAGAAAAGTCTCACACAATACGCAAGTGCCTAATTAGTTACAAATAATTGCTTCAACGCTAATATAGGCTCTCTAACACTGTCCGCTCAAAAAAACAAAGGGCTGGACGCCTTCTTACTGAGAATACTCTAATCAAAAAGGTATCAATGTCATGCAGTTTACAATAAATAATGATTAAATTCATAAAAACTTCTGTTTCTGCTTACTCATACCAAGTAGCTGTTCTATCTATAATTTGTTTTAGTTTGAGGAATGTGAAGAGGGGGTTAACACGAAGTGACTTAGATAGCACATTAAAGAACAGTTGATATTGACAAGAAAAATTTATGTTTACTAGCTGACACCGCAAACCTCATACACGACGGCCATATAAAATATATAGTTAGAGGTGGGTCACCCTAATCATTTGGGGATATGAAAAATAGACATCGGCTGATTCTCAGACCTACCCGATGCACACAAAATCTCATAAAAATTTGTCCAGCTTTGGAGGAGTTTGGTAATCAGCACAGTGATATGAGAATTTTATATATTAGATCAGCCCTGTATTGCATTGAAATCTACAGATCACTTTATAAAACGTGTTGAGCAGTTTAAAAGTTCAAATTAAAACAGGCAGCAGAAATAACTTTATTTTAACTGCCTCGTTGCTGTGCTGGTCGCATATGCTACTGCTGTGAAGGAGGTGTTGTGTTCTATTCTCGGGCCAGATCAAATGTTACAAACATTTGCATGATATACAAATATTTCTTTAAGAATTTGTGTTTTTAATGCATGAAATGTATGTATTTTCAAATATAAACAAGTATATTAATATCAGTTGTCTAGTAGCATTAGCAAAAGCTCTGCTTAGTTTGGGATTAAATGGTGGTGTTGTGTATTAGAAGTCCAAAAATAGTATTATTAATATTATATCACTGTGTAAATATAAAGCCTTAGTAATTGAGGCTAGATAAAACTGTTTTGAAATATGAAAGAGTGAATATAAAATAGTGAAATCAAAACACTAATGTGATATCAACACAAACTTACTTGAAAAATGTAGTTACCTGAAAAATTACATGTCCTCCGTTCCCACCGTCCCCGCCATCAGGTCCGGCGTGATCCTTACACCAGGCGCTCAGAAAAGATATGCAGCCATTGCCTCCCGACCCCCCCACAGCGCGGATCCTAAAAGAATCTACATAATACTGTACGGTGTCCCTGGTAGACTTTGCCTTCAAACTCCTCAGCGGTTTCGGCACGTATTCCGAACTAAAACGTACAAGTTGCACTTGTGTAGACATTAAGCTCTTAAACAGGTTAATAAAACGCATTTTTATTTTTCTTTTTCGATTCTTGTTGGAATTTCTAGGTTATGTTCATGTTATGAAATTTTGATACAATTCTTTTTTGACTTTTATAGATTTGACAGAAACGTTCAGAAACTAAATAATAAAGTGTAAACATTTTTATTAAATCGTTTATATAAACGTAATTTGATCTTGATGAATCTGAAAATATCGGAAAATATTAAAGCCAATACAGAAATTAAACTAATTATCCGTTGCCAGGTCGACTTGCTTACGAGACGAGAATTCCGTCAACTTCGTGTTTAAATCCTTCTTTATTATTAACCTGCGAAGTGCAAAATAATAGTTGTTTTACGTAAACAATCATATTGATCTCAAAATATCTATTTAATGTTAAAATATACGCAACTAACAGCTACCCATTCTAGTGAGAAATGTAACAACCATAAAACATACTTCTACATACATTGCTATAATTGTTTGTAAAGACATTTTAATAAAGACCTAGGGAATTTATCGTAAATAGAATTTTAACCACTTTTAAGTGTCTATTAAGAATATTCTACTTCTACTTTCGTTCTTTTGTATTTCTAAGTACCAGTATTCTTGGTTTTTCGTAACTTTAGCTTCTGACGTTACATTAGTCAATACCAACAGTACCTACATATTATTGTTTGATTTAACCTTCTATATAAGTTGCTCATAATTATTAAAGGACAAAATTGAAGTGTAAATAATAAGTGTTTTTAAAGTTAACCTTTGTCAACAAATATCATACATGTAAATATCACATTTAATAATCAACGACATAGATAAGATAACAAAGTTAATAAAATATGTTTGAAGTTAACAGCGGAACAAAATAATTTATTCAAAGTATGTTTTATTTCTCAACAGAACTGACTGTTTCGTTAGTCTAGCGGATTGCGTATGTTTGGTATCCCAGGTCGAAATGCTATTGGATTTTTCTTTCATGGCATTATTAACAGCAGCCCGGAGAGCACGTTAAGCCGTCGGTCCCGGTTGTCATGAATATCTATGACAATCGTTATCTCTTCAGAAGTCTGTGGCTTGAAATATACTGACTTCCTTTTCTTTTACGTGTGGAAACCCCCTCGGGCCTTCACCCCACCGGGGCTTGCGGCGGGGCGGTGTGTCGGAATCGAATCGACTTAAACCACACGGTGTGCCACTCTGCGCCTGAGACGGGAGAGATCCGGGAACCGCTTTCTTACACCATCCGGAAATATACTGACAACTAGTTCAACCTGCAAATTCATTTTATCCTCAGGATTGTGGAGGTCTGATACCAGCCGTTGCGAGGAAAACTGATATTCATGTAAAACCGGTTGAACTAGTAGCCGACCGCAATTACTCTTAGGAATAATATAAGCTAAGAAGATGAGTTGATTTATTTATGAACATCACTATTGGCACAGGCTTAGTCTAAATGGAACAGTGTGGCCCTTAATTAATTATTTATTTATTTTTTATTTAATGGTTTACTAGTAGTTATTACGCTAAAACATTCGTAAGTACAAAACGAAAAACATGAGTAGAATTCAAGACCAGTGCTCACCATCCCCACTGCGGATGCAGACAATTTAACTATGCAACATGCTGTCTCACACTATAGCGGCCTATTGAGATATTCGCCCACAAGTTCCCTAGATAAACGGACTGTGAAAAACTTAAAAATTAAGACACATGTAGTTCCTGAGATGAACGCGTAAAACCAAACAAAGAAACTCATTAGCATTTTATTATTCGTAAGTACAAACAGTCTGAATGTAAGTGTACAACTGATGTAGGTAAACACTACATGCATAAATTATAACAGAATTAAGAAAAAATACTCAGTATCTATGGAGGTTGTCCAAAGAGTAGAAGTTGGTAAATTTTGCTAGGAATCGAATATTGTATTCTCCATTTCTTGCGCTTTATTAATTTTTGCTTTCTTGCTAGAGAAACAAAATAAGACATACGTTACCACTAGCAGACCATTACAACTTTGTTTGCATCTCCTTGCAATCAGCCTCGATTCCTGTTGTTTATATTTAACTGCTTGATGGAAAACATGAGCATAATTCAAGAGAGGCACTGGGCTCATCATCCTCATTGGGGATGCAGACCATTTAACTATGCAACATGCTGCCCCACACTATAGCGGCCTATTAAGATATTCACCCACACGTTTCCTAGATAAACGGACTATGAAACACTAAAAATGTAGACACATGTAGTTCCTGAGACGAACGCGTAAAACCAAACAAAGAAACTCGTTAACTTTTTATTATTAGTGTACAAAGATAACATTTGAATTCAACTCCTTAAGAAATCACTTCAAATTTAAATTACTCACGAACAACGCACTCGACACAATCCAAGAACACTTCATAATAAAGTTCCTATTTAATTAAGCACTCTTCAGACTTAACCATATAAAGGACAGTTCAAAGACAAAACACTATTCTTCTTTGTTCTTCCACCATGAAGGTCTTACTCCTAGCATGTTTTCTCTTCCTCGCAAACGTAGAAGATGCTTCCTCAGTCAGCGAAGTTCTTACCCAAGAGACTAAAGCCTCCCTGGAAATAGCTGATGGATATCATCAGAGGATTGGTATAAAAGAAGCAGAAAGAATCAGAATCGGAGAGGATATCCGATCCAGGATAGCTGGAGGTCTGAGCTCATACAATGGCGAACATCCGTATATGGTACGATTTTAAATTTATTTATGAAAATTGCACTCATTTTAATTACAATTAGACCGTCTAGTTGGTCTACTGGTAATTGTAACCAACTGTCAACAGCCAGACTGCTATTGGGTTTTTCTTACAAGAAATTCTTAATAGCAACCCAGAGTATGGCGGTGTTTCCGGCCCGTGCCTCGGAGAGCACGTTAAGCCAGGTTGTCATGAACATCTATGGCAATTGCGAAGTCATTGCCCTCAAATATTCTGACAACTTGTTGAACCTTCGAACTCAGTTCACCCTTAGGGTTGCGGAGGTCCGATGCCATTCGCTCCGTGTAAAAACTGATATTCAGGTAAAACCGGTTGAACTAGTAGCCGACCCCAAATCTTGGGTCTAATAAAGGCTAGGAAGATGATGATGAACTCATATTACAAAAGCGTTAAATTAACAACATCTTTTGCATGTAGCTCCGCCGGCGTGTACGTCGGTTTTCGCGGTACCCAGTAGTCTTTGTCCTTCCTCTAGAATCAAAGTATCTAAGTGAAAAATTTCATTAAAAGCAGTGCAGCGGCTTTTTTTGGCGCAAACGAGCAGACGTATCACCTGATGGTAAGCGATTATCGCCGCCTTAGAGACACTTTGGCAGGCTAATGCATAAAAACCCTTCTAATAGCCACGATTCCTGTTTGATAATAGTACTTATTGGATGACCGAGCTTAACTAGGTGTATAGTTTCGATAAATTTTCTTAAAATGAATCTTAGTTAGATCGCTTTATCGCGACCGAAACCCGCAGCATACTATATTAAATTTCATATAGTCGTTGGAGCTGTTTCCGAAGTTCAGTTTGTATATACATAAACACATCGAACAACATTTTTATTCATTTTTTTGAATTTAGGGGCAAACGAGCAAATTTACCGCTTGATAGTAAGCGATTACCTACGCCCATGGACACCCGCAACACCAGAGACGTCACAGGTGCGTTGCCGACCTTTGGGGGATGGGGAAGCGGTTGGATTATGGGCCTCCGGTATCACTCACCACGGTGAAACACAACGCAAGGCCGTAGTATCTCTCCGGCCCATTCATGCTGAACCGTGGCTCTTCAACGGTGAAATGGGCTTAGTTGTGAACAGACAGTTACTTTCGAATTTTGGGTATTGAGAAAGAATTGCAAAGTTTAGAACACGAGACATCATCAAGAGGCGCTCATAACCCAGTTGCACTAGGTGATTAGAACCAATTCACTGAAGGTTAGTAACGGCGCAATCAGTACCTGGACGGGTGACCGCTGGTGGCATGATACCATGAGCATCTCCGACACAGTCAAGGTGACGTAAAGCAGTCGGTCCCGGTTGTTATCATAGGATAACACTAATGAAGTTTAGTTGGAGGCCTTTAGGCGGTTTGCCAGCAATCAATGGTAAGATTACGTAGCCACAACGTTGTCTTGCCAGTCCCCAACCTGCACTTGGCTAGCGAGGAGACGTATGGCCTTAATTCTCTCCTGAGAGGAGACCTTATTAGAGGATCATTAGTAGGAATTATATTTAAAAGTCTTTTAATATTTAATTTTCGCAGGCCGGTCTACTGGTTACTCTAACAACTGGAGAAACGTCTTTGTGTGGTGGAACTCTCGTCAGTTCTTCAAGTGTCGTGACTGCAGCCAGTTGCTGGTAGGATGGGTACTCTCGTGGTAGAAGCATATTGGTAAGACATACAGTATTTTTCACCATTGTTCGAGTGATACGTGACGGAGGTTCTTGAGTATATTAACCTTTAACCGAACAATTATTTTATCTGTATGTAAACAAATAAATAAAATAGGAGTGTCTGTTAAAAAAACCGCTTTATACTAAATGCATATGTATGTATACATGGTATATAAACCAAAATACACTCACAGCCTAGTTGCACTCGGTGATTAGAAACAATAGGCGCGGTCTGCACCTAGATGGGTGACCGCTGGTTGCATGTTACCATGAGCGTCTCCGTGATTCGGAGTTCATGTTAAGTAGTCGATCCCGGATGTTATCATAGGATAACAGTCGTGAAGCTTAGTTGGAGGCCTTTGGGCGGCTTAAAAACATCCAACGGCAAGATTACGTAGGCACGACGTTGTCTTGCCAGTCCCCAACCCGCACTTGGCCAGCGTGGGGACTTATGACCTTGGGTCCGGATGGTGTAAGAAAGCGGTTCCCGGATTTCTCCCGTCTCAGGCGCAGAGTGGCACACCGTGTGGTTTTAGTCGGTTCGATTCCGACACACCGCCCCGCCGCAAACCCCGGTGGGGTGAACGCCCGATAGGGTTTCCATACGTAAAAAAAAAAAAAAGTGACGTATGAGCTTAACCCTCTCCAGAGAGAAGAACCGAGTCCAGCAGTGGGACATTATGGGTTGTTGATTGATTGGTTGAAACCAAAATAACATTTTTTGTCTGTCTGTCGGCCTGTCTGTCTATCTGTTTGTTTCGGCTAATCTCTTGACTGATTTTGAAAGGCCGTTCACTGGTAGATAGCTGGTGTAATAAGGAGTAACTTAGGCTACTTTTTTAGACTAGCTTTGCCCCCTGGTGTTACCCGCTGTTGTAAAGACACAATAATAATCGCGGGACTCAGCTTGTAATTAATGAGATTGCATAGCAGCATCAAATATTGCTTCATTGAAAAACTTTTAATAATAAATTGATTTGCCATCAGGTGATCCTCGGTTCCATCTACCTGTACTCTGGTGGAACTAGGGTCTTCGCTTCAACAATCTTCAGTCATCCTTATTTTAATCCGTACACATATGCGAATGATATAGCTGTCCTTGTCATACCTTATGTTGGCACTACCAGTGAGTATCTTCTTACTCTCTTAAGTTCATAATATCTTCATCATCAAAAACTCATTAACCACTGCTCGACATCAGCTTCTACTTTGGAAGAATGTGGCGACTTCCATATACAGCACAACAGCAGCATACTACAGCGCCATCTACCGAAGTTAGACCGAACTACACAGTGACATTACTACACGGAGTACACAAAACTACAAATCCTGAATCGCTCAATGAAAGTACTCGCGTCGATTATTTTATATATATACAACATCCCAAACATATCGAGCAGTGGCCCGCCAGGCACGATCACTCGCCTGGCTAGAGGATTTTCTCTAAGTGCTGGAGGAACATGATATGCGTCCCCCAATTATACTTTCCCCTAAAGATAGATAAAGTAAGAAAGAGAGTGAAAGTACTGTTATTTCCTTTTAAAACCCAACGTCCTTCGATTCTCAAGTATCATGGCAACATAATACAAGAAGAGGTGTTTTGATTTAATTGACAGTAGTATATTTGGTGGCCAATATATAATACCACGACGGACCACGGATATAAAACCACGACGGAAGGGTTGTTAACATTATTTCGAGTTTTCCTTCTCCTTACAGTCCAGTTGTCCTGGTAGTTTCTCTCTTAGCGGCTTCTAACGTCACCCCTGAGACGAGTGGGGCAGGCGGTATAATCTCCTAGTACTACCTACTTAAAATGGACACATCAATTACTCGAAACTTATGAGTCTTGTAGTTGATGAGTAAAGTATGAGCAAGTTTAGAAGCATCCATTCTTCAGATAAAAAACACCACAACACAGGACAATTATTAACCTAATTCAAAAAGGAGGAGTTTGTTGGCTAACGCCCTAACCCTATACACCCTTCTTCAGTATATGATATTGATAAAGGGTTTTTTACTTTACTCTACGTTATATGAAATCAGTTGAATTATTAAAAAAAAGCCGGCTTTTTTATGAAATAGGGGGCAAACGAGCAGACGTTTCACCTTGGGGGATGGGGAGAGGGATGAGGGAAGAGGTTATATTATGGGCCTCCGGTATCCTCACTTACTCGGTGAAACACAGCGTAGGTGCTGTTTCACACCGGTTTTCTGTGAGGCCGTGGTATCACTCCGGTCGAGCCGACTCATGCATGCCGAAACGTTTCTCTCCCACGGTGCTAAGCGACTGTTTCAATGTCTGTCATCCTTATTAAATTCAGTTTTTTAAAAGTAAAACATATAAGTTATATGTATATTCGTAACCATTGGTATTTTTTTCTGTGTCAGTCTCACGACAAAGACGTATGACAACTGACTAAGATGACGTTTTGCCAAATTGATGGTAATAGCATAAAAGTTGAAAGGATTTCGTTAGATATCGCTGTTAGCCACAACAGAAGATTTTCCTAATTTTTCTACCAATCTTAAGACAATTTTCTAGAAATGTTAAAAACTATTACTGAAACTAATATTTACTTATTTCGAGTTTTTTTATCTTAGATCCTTTAACGTAATTGGAGCTTGTTCTTTCTAAATTACTCATTTATACCATTTCACGCAATTATTTCTCTGGTACTGTCATTCCGCATACTAATTCTTTCTCTTACACTTATCATTTTGCACTCTGGAATGGGTGGGACTCCCATCTGTGACTATACTATTCTGTCTAACTTATTTCAGGTTACATCAAGCCGGCTACATTGCCATATGGATCCTACTTGACAGACTCCTTCGCCGGTGTACGCGGTGAGGCTATCGGCTATGGAAAAACATCTGACAGTAAGTTCTTCTTCTTTTTCAATCACAACAGACTGTATTAAGCATACTAAAGCACAAAATTAAAACTCTATTCTATTTTGAAAGGCAACTCCTGCATGTGAGCCTGCCAAAGTGACTGGACTCTGCCTGATGTAAAGCATGAGCAGAAACCAAGAGTAGTGGTCACCATACTCATTGCGAATGCAGACAATGTAACAATACAGAACGGTGACATACTTTGTTTTACCGGGCTATTTCCGCACTTAGCTTCTTTATGGGGCCATTGTACGTGAGTTTGTCATCTTCCTACTCCAGCCATCCTGGATTATCCCAGAAGCTCAGCAGCCTTTTCAGGTCACTACATGCTCTCGGGAGTGACGTTGATTGGAGAATGTCCGTCCGTTGATCCACACTTTTACATTCTGTGAGAAGGTGCTGCGGTATTTCTTCTGCCTCAATGCATCCCCTGCACAGAGGGCTGTCTGTTGCGCATATAGTGAATATGTGCTTGTTTAGGAAACAATGTCCTTTCAGGATGCCTATGACCTTCTTGAGGTCGCCCTTTTTAGTCTAATCAGGTTACGGACTAGTCTTTTTGATGCTACCGGAACTGCACTTTTTGTTTGATAGTGACACACACTATGGTGACCAATCGAGATTCTTCTGCCTCATTTGGGCTCGCACTCACAATAAAGCAGGATAGCACGAATACTGTTACCTGGTCCTGGTAGTTTGCTTCTTTAATCAACTTTTGAGACACCCACAAAATGAATAGCAATGGCGATAGTACGTCACCACACTGCATCACCTTTCAAGCACTTCATCTGCTTGCAGGTTCTGCTATCACATCCAACCAGTCCCTCCGCGATATATTCCAGAGCATCCTGACGAACACGCAGTGCCAAGCTTACTATGGGTCCTACGTGACTGACAGTACCATCTGCACCAGCGGCTCTGGTGGTCGAGGTCCTTGTGGCGGGGACAAGGGAGGACCTCTGATTAAGAGGTACTTTGACGGAACCAACCACATGCTGGTAAGTGGCTTTCATGAATATTTTTGTAAATATTTCGTAGAAATAAACCATTTGATGGTTTTCCTACTGTCCCTTTGTCGAGATTGTGATGCAATGGGAACATATGTATGTCTATAAGAGGCTTATAATATCTTTCAGATTGGAGTGACTTCCTTTGGATCAGCGAGCGGCTGTACAGCTGGTCACCCCACGGGTTACACAAGGGTGACGTACTACAACAAATGGATCAGAAACCTCCTGTAAACCTGATGATGAAATAGCAATGTATATTTAATTACCAATTTATGTGTTAAAAATACACTGCATATATAAGACGCAGGTGAGGTTGCGTGGATGAGGTACTATTGCATTAAAAAACTTATTAAAATAAATAAATAGATATAGTTAGTACTTTTTATTTTTATAAACCACTCTCGTATTTATAAATTAAATATCCATTTTCTCCTTTGTAGTGTAACCCGGCTGAAAATATGGCAAAATCCCCATAGAACGGTTCCCAGAAGGTTATTGCATTCTTCCGACACTCAGTTTCAACCGAAGGAGTTGTTCCAATGTCCATGTAGGAAGATCTGTCGTCTAAAACCTGCCAATGAGAGACCGAAGATAATTCGAAGGGCGTTGGGTCACTGAAAAAAATTAGGATTTTCATTATGAATTAGATAATTTCTCACCCTTTCTTACATAATGTCTTGGAAGAGACAGATTTATCTTAAGTAATACAAATTATGGCCCACAGCTTCACTCGGGTGATTGTTCCTTATTTCATATTTCAACTTCAAAACAGGCGAACTATCGAGCGGAGTCCATTATTTGAACATCTCTAGAGGTGAAATTACCAAAAACTCTTTCATTATGTGAGCTGGCAACACAAGGAAGAAAAAAGAATGCGCGGAAGGCGAAAAATAAGAGGAAAGTGGGTTGCAATGGATGGATGCGGATGTATGCACATTTCTCTGTGGTGAATTCCTTATAAAACGCAAACATGGGTGCACAATAGCGCTATCTACCGAAAACTCATCGAACAACGGAGTAACTAATCCTGCATCGTGATATAGAAATTCTCGTGAAGATTACCATGTAAACAAGTGTCCATCATCAACCGTTGTGCCATGGCCCTTTAGATGTGATCATTCTTCTACACATTTTTTACCATAAAAATAGATATATTAAGAAACATACCCATATTTGGCGAAATTCGTCCAAAACGTAGTTACGGAGTCTATAACTGATTGGTCTCTCGCTGTTATTACGTCTCCAAACAAATCTGCGTCAAATAAGTAACCAAGTTCGTCACCGTGAGTTGCGCCTTCGGCGTTAATACCATCTCGAAATTTGATGTAGTTCCTCCCACCATCATACGAAAATAAATATCTATAAACTGTCGCATTGTTATTTATTAAATTTCTAACAGCTCTCTCTAAAGGATAATTAAAAAGAAAATCACAACCGAAATCAAGAATGTCATTCATATAATAATTTTCAACTCTTGTAACACCATCTTCTAGATCATCAAACTCTTTATTTAATTCTGTTCTTATTATATTTTTGAAATTCGGCTCATCTTTTAATATAAATATAGCTTCTTTAGACGCATTTCCTATTATTACCTTGATATCTTTCAAATTCACATTTAAAGTTGCTACAATGGCAGAATTTTGATTCATACAAAGTCTGAATTTATCAGAATATGTTGCGTTAATTAATAAATCCATTCTTACTTTAGATAATTCTCTTACTATATCTTCAGTTTCTACATATTTCCTATCCAAACCAACTCTAGAAGCCAAACCTATTAAATATTCGGAGTTCGTTGATTTCCCCAACAGCAACGGAGATGTTAACTGTAACCCTTGCATTATCACTTTATTAAAAACCCTTTCTTGATTATAATAAAGGTGAAATTCCGTTGAAGCAGATCCAGCGCTGTGGCCAAAAAGCAGCACATTATTCTCATCTCCTCCAAAGTCTTTGATATTGTTTTTAACCCATTTTAGAGCTATACTTTGATCTTTATGCCTTGGTTGGAGTATTTATCTTCGTCTAGACAAAGGAAACCATAAAGTCCTAGTCTTTAATTGACAGTTACTACTATGACATCCTTTTTGACCAAAAACTCTGGGGAATAAGTGTTTAAGTTCCCATCTCCTTCTTTGAAACCTCCGCCATGGATGAACACCATCACCGCCAAAGGCTTCTTCTGGTCTACGTTTCTTGGTGTGTAGATGTTCAGATTCAAGCATTGGATATCTCCTTGGGGAGATCCATTCACTAGCTGCGGGCAGATTGCTGGATTTTTGGTTGCGTAGTAAGGGCTCTGGAAAGGCAGGTGAGGTGTCGCTGGCTAAAAAGAAGGAAAGAATAGAATTAGAAGATTTTATGACTCATCTTTCTAGCATTCATTATTGCCCTGATTAATTGAGGTCAGCTTAGTCAGTGTTTGGATTGATTTAGAATACTGACTGTCACCATCCCTATTCACCCCGTGGGTATCGTAAGAGCCGACTAAGGGAGCGAACTACCAAGACAACAGCAATGCGAAGAGAAGGATAGCTTGAAACAAACTCTATACCCACCGGTCTCTGGCCAGAGTGGTATGGTAAAACAAAACCTGATGACTGTAGACTGCACGGTTGGCTTAGTGGTTTAAGTGGTTGCCACACCGCTTCCTACTGCGCCAAGTGTTGTGGGTTCAAATCCTACATGGGACCTCGATCCATAAATTGTTAATCTAAGTCTGGGTGTACTTTGTGTCCGTTTTATATATGTTTGTAAAGTCCCTCGTAAGACAGGATGTATATTCATAGAGCGGAAATTGATCTTTAAAAAAAACCTCTTTTCTAAGGGGAAGGTCACGTCTAGCAGTAGACTGAACTGAAAACCTGATGATGATTTGTGATGAAAGTGATGACCAGTTCAACCGGTTTTACTGACTTATGTACTAAATAGTTTGTGAGGAATATAGTTGGATGTCTGATTCCTTCGATTCAAAAATAGCTGAACCAATTTGTTTTCTTTATTATGGTCACCTCATGTTAAGTGGCTATCGCCGCTCATAGACAGATCAATACAAATAGATAAAATTGAAGTGTCTGTTTGTAATTTCAAACTAGATGAATCCCGCGGTGTTACCCTTGGTTATTTATGTACCTTTACAACTATAACCGCGAGTTGTGTTGGGTTAAAGTCAGGTCTGGGTCTGTTAGTTCCGGCTAATCTTGGGAACGGCTGGACCTATTTTACGGAAATTTCACTGGTAGATATCTGATGATATAAGGAGTACCTTTAGCCACTTTCTTTTGTACTAGTTACATTAATAAATACAATATACTGAAAGAATTAAAGTTTTACTTTTAATTTATGGACTTGATATGCAAAAACTATTATTTTTTACTGAATTTATTGTTCAATCATAATGAAATAAAACTCATGTCACTCTCGAATAGTATCGCTTTCTGTTAGTGAAAGAATTTTCAGGATCGGATCAGTACTTCCGAAGATAACACTACAACCACACAAACACAGTTAGAAATTATACCTCTTTATAATATTAGTATAGATAAAAAAATAACAATCATAAGACCTTTACACCAGTACATAGATAAGCCGTATTGTTTTATTACCGAGATATCTCCAGGGTCAAAGTAGTAGGCTGACATTGTTGACAAGATCAAAGTTTACAAAGTTTTCCTTATCTCTATGGGATACGGATTGAGGATACTGTTTCGTTATTATTTGACTACTAGCTGAAAATAGTGACTAAATTAAGTTACTCATTGTGTCATGAGCTATCGGTCTGTCAGGTCATCATTAAGCAATTTTAAAAACTGATATTTTTTATGAAGTGTGATTAAAACCCACTACACTAAGCCAACCGTCCAGTCAGTTGTTATTTTTGTACACAACACTAACATAAAATTGGTATTTTTAATTTTTTTATGATATATGTCGCCCATGGACACTCGCAACACCACAGGCGTCACAAGTGCGTTGCCGGCCTTTTAAGAAGGAGTACGCTCTTTTCTTGAAGGTTTGAAGGTCATAACGTTGGTCCGGAAATACCACAGGCACTCTCCAGCCGGTCATCCTCGAGTGGGCAGGGCGGCAGCAAGGGACCCTTTCCTTCCGGCTGACGCAGGTGCTTTCCGGGCACGGTTGCTTCGGGAAGTACCTGCACTCGGTCGCGCGGAGGGGATTGAGTCCCGCCTGCCACCACTGCGACTGCAGTGAGGACTCGGCCCAGCACACGCTGGCCGCGTGCCCCGCTTGGGCGCCGCAGCGTCGGGCCTTCACTGTAGTCATCGGAGGAGATCTCTCGCTGCAGGCCGTCGTTCGCTCCATAGCCGGCGGCGAGAGCAGTTTTACCGCGGTCGCGACCTTCTGCGAGGAAGTCATCTCGTAGAAGGAGGCGGCGGAGAAGGCCCGGGAGGACAACATCCACTCGGACCCGATCCGCCGCCGGCGAAACGGGCGGCGGAGGCGCGCCTACCAGCGCCTCATGCCGCCCTGAGTGTGGCCGCGGATGGGCGGGACGGGTTTTACCCTCCAACTGCTTCACAGGCCAGCCGCGAAGGGGCGACGTTACGCGTGTACCATGCGTCGCCTAATTTGAGAGTTTAACATCAGAAGACGGTGCCCGCTTCAGTGCGGGCAGGCGCTGGGAGGGGTCCGGATGGCGTAAGAAAGCGGTTCCCGGATCTCCCCCATCTCAGATATTTATACATAATCTTTGAATGTTATCTGTCGCAAGACAGTGAAAATTAACTTGATAAAGAAATATTATAAAAATACCCCAAATATAAATATTTCTTGTGATTTTTTTTAGCACTTTATCAACACACTGTAGTATCACACTATATTATCTTATATATATATATATATTATATACACACACTATATTATCAACACACTATACTTTATCAACATATATATATACTAACCGTATAGAATGTAAGCCGAGGACGGACGGACATTCAGACGGACGTGAACCCTAAAAAAGTGTCAGGCTAGAGACACGATTGGAGTTAACGTCACGACCTTGTTTGTGACTCCTTTTGCCTGTGGCGTGTTGTTAGAACAACGTGACCGAATTTTACTATAAAAAGGTAACGTGAGTTAACCAAGTCATATATTAAGGCTCTGCTTAGCTTGACACTAAATGGCCGTTGTGTTAGATGTCCCAATATTGATTTATTTACCTTCAAATTAATCGCCTGACGGTAAGCGATTACCGCCGCCCATGGACATGTGACACCAGAGGCGTCACAAGTGCGTTGTCGACCTTTGGGGGTTGAGGAGAAGGATGGGGTAAAGGGGTTGGGTTATGGGCCTCCGGTATTTTCACTCACTCGGACTAAAACACAGCGTAAGCACTGTGTCACGCCGGTTTTCTGTGAGGCCGTGGTATCACTCCGGTCGAGACGGCTCAAGCATACCAAAGCGTGACTCTCCCATGGTAGGTATACTATAGCCTTCCAAGATTAATGAGCTATCCAACAATAAAATAATTTTGCAATTCAAACCATTATTAATTGGATGTCGAGAATCGAACCTCGATCTTTGTCATTGCGGCGGGTCGGTCCTTTCAACCGGTTGAACCGCTGGCGATGGCGAGCGACGCGGGGAGCGGGGTCATGAGGGGAAGCGGGGCGCGGGCGCAGTGGCTCCCTCCACATACATCGTATTAACAACACTCGCCTCACATATTGTTCGGGATCACTGCTCCGTTCTTTGTATACCCTTGTAGACATTAAAAAACCAAATTATAGCCCGCTTTTAATTGCCTACCATTACCATGACATCACATTGACATTTGTATAGATAATTAATTATTAATTATTTCTTTTTTTAAAAATGAAACAATTTTCATAATGTCATTATATTTTATTGATTATAAAAATATTTTATATTTTCTCTGTCCGTATTACGGCTAGCGCTGTGGGTATGCGTGAAAGAAAGGGAAGCGAGACCGACTGGCGCCGTAACGCGTTACGTAACGAAGCAGTTCCTGTTGGGAATCGAACCAAACGGTCGACGTCATCGAAACCGGTTGCAGGTTCCCCTCCTTCGCGGTGGGTCGGTCGGCCGGCGGCTTTTTACAACGACTGGGCTCGCGAACATCATCGGCAACGGACGATCCTCCAATATATTATATCGTGTTTTCCTGGATTCTGATTGTGATATGAAGGTGTAAAACAAACCAGCAATATTACAGTCCGCTTTTATTTAACTTCCCCTGGGACCCTAACAGTTCCCAATAAGAAGAAATCACTTCAATGAAATGTATTATATTAGTTGTCTAGTACTCATACTATAAGCTCTGCTAAATTGAACTAAATGGCGTCGTGTGTCCCAAAATATCACTGGGTGTAATTTAAAACCACGAACATCCTAACTAGGAATATATCATACGCATCTCTTTATAAACATACATGAAATGGACACAAAGAACACCCGGATTCATAACAACAATTTGTGGATCACACAAAGTTTTGTCCCACGAGGGGTTTGAACGCTTAGCGTAGTAGACCACTGGACTATTTATACCATCTAATTACTTTACAAATGTTAAAAAAACTACAATAACATTTAATCTTATCATAACACTTAATACTGACGCACTATTCCTTTTAAAAGCAGTCTCTTCTGAGAAACGGAGTCCTGTTGAATAAACTCCAAAATCTTTGTAAAAAGAATCCCAGAAGACCATCTCCTTCTCCCTATATCTTCTTTCTAATACCGGAGAAGCTGCTATATTCATATAGAATTCTAAATTCTGGTCTGTCTTTGGCCATTTCAATGTCGATAAATTCTCAGGTGTCGGGTCACTAAAACAAAACACATTTAATTAAGATACTAATAATCAAGAGCTCCTTTTAAAAAAGGACTCTTTCAAAAAAGCCTAAGTTACTCCTTATAATATAAACTAGCTGCCAGTTAAAGTCCTGTCAAAATCGGTCCAGCCGTTCAAGAGAATATTTGAAACCAGTAGAAAGGCAGACAGAAAGACAAAAATGTTTAAATAGAGTTTTTTAAAGGACCGTATTTACTTTCAAAAGCTTTAGTAAAAAACTGATAATTTGTAATTACGATCAAATACTTCAATTTTATTTATTTTGTCTAAATTGTCTTTCAATCCAACAAAATGGCCGCCAATGTATAAGTGTATAAAAAACCAACTTCATTTGTCTTGAACTAGACAACTCTGTATTATGAATATATATAGGTCACGGGGGACTTACGAACATACATGAAACGGACACAAAGAATACCTGGATTCAGAACAAGAATTTGTGTACAATGGAATTCAGAACAACACTTAGTGCAGTAGGATGTGGCAAGATTACCGCTTATACCTTTGCAGTCCAATGCAGTCAATTAGACGCACCGTTATGAAGAATTACCAGTTTAAATTATTCTCCTTTTTTAAGCGGTAGTAATTCCATGAACCCTTTAAAAAGAATTTGGATCGACACGAGACCCACGATAGCTCCTTGTGAGACTCTCATCACTGTTTAACTCTTAGGTTTCAAGTACACTTAATGAAAAGCCCATGTTAAATCGAAAACTTTGTTAATATTGCATATACGGGATTTCTTCTAACATACTTTAAGTGTTTAGATAGAGAAAAGAGAAACATACCCATATTTAGCAAAATTTGTCCATAAAGTAGAAATAGTATCAATAACGGATTGATCTCTCGCTGTTATTGTATTCCCAAATAAATCTGCGTCAAACAAATATCCAAGTTCATCGCCATGGATTGCGCCTTCCGCAACAATGCCATCTCGAACTCTGATGTAGTTCCTTCCACCATCATATGAGAATAAATATCTATACACTGTCGCATTATTCCTCAAATAATGCCTAATCGATCTTACTGCGGGATGATTGAAAAATAAATCACAAGTAAAATCAATAGTGTTGTATTTTAAGTTATCTGTGACGTAAAAATTTTCGGCTCTAATCACACCTGTGTCTGGTATATTTACAAAATGCTTGTTCAAAACCATTCTTATCATGTTCGTGTAGTTTACGACACCGTTTAGAAAGAATATCGCTTCTTTATCTGCATTTCCAATCATAATTTTAATATCATTTAAATTTGTTGTTTTGAGGTTATTTTCTATTACCAAATTATGAACGCAAGGTCTAAAATTATCAGCCTTTGTCATAGATATTATTGATTCTGTACTAATTTTAGACAGTTCTTTAATCAAATCAACAGTTTTAAGATCTTTGCTATCGATACCGAGCTTTGAAGCGACATTACCTAAGTAGTCATGGTTTATTGGTTTATCTAATATTATTGGTGATACCATCCAAACACTTTGTAATATAACTTTATTGTAAACCTTATCTTCATTGGATAAGAGATGAAAATCAACTGAAGCAGAACCGGCGCTGTGTCCAAACAACAATATGTTATCATCATCTCCTCCAAAATATTTTATATTCTTTTTAATCCACTTCAGAGCTAAACCTTGGTCTTTTAATCCTTGGTTAGTGTATTCTTCCTCTTCCAAACATAGGAAACCATAGGGTCCTAGTCTATAATTCACAGTTACGACCATAACTTCATGTCTGATTAAAAAGATCGGAGAAAATGTCTTCAAATTCCCATCACCTTCAATAAATCCCCCGCCGTGGATAAAGACCATTACTGGCAATGTTCTATTTTGGTATTCTTTATTTGACTTGTAAATATTAAGATGCAAGCATTGTATATCGCCTTGAACGATGTTCTTAACTACCTGTGGGCATATCACTGGGTCTTGGTTTGCGAGGTATGGTATATGGAAAGGCGTTGGAGATTTGGCCGGCTGGAATGTAATAATAAAATATTATAACATCTTACTTTATTTATGGCCTGATTAAAACAGAGGGCATATATCGAGGTCATAGTTTTGATATATAAATCTGTCGCCTCCTGCTGTTCGCAGATTAAACAGCGACAACGCATTGTAGACAATTCCAAATATGTGACCAAACAGGTGACTAGATAGGCTACGTGCGATCGTTATTCATTTTCTCGTGACAGAGTGGGCAAACGACCATTTCTATTTACAATCCAGCTCGTGCGTTTGTTCAATTTAACGGTCATAAATTGTCGCATAGTGAATTAATGACGTATATTTCTAAAGTGAGAGTTGTATTTTTAAAGAAAAAAGTCGAGTCGACGTAAAAGGCAGTAAGCTACCAGGACAACAGCAGTGTAAAGAGATGAAGAAGACCAAGTTGTATGCCTAGCGTGGTATAATAGGCCTATGTCTAGCAGTTGTCTGTCAAACGCTGTAAATGATATCAAATAATACTTACTCCAAAAGGGTTGTTAATATCGACAATAGCATACGGTATTCCGAGAAACTTAGTGAACTCATCTTTCACACCCACTATTTGTCCAATGCTTGTGTTCACGACAGGGCCTGTTTGCCCAAACACACAAGCGATGAAAAGAACGCATATCCACAATATACTATCCATTGTTGGTTCAAAACATCTGCTAAACAAATTTATTTATTAATAAAACGTGAAGCAAAAACTTTGTACTTCTTTTTATCAGACTATGAAAGGAGGGCTATATTTTTCTAGTGTATATATGTATGGCATCTTCCTTTGGTACAAAGAGTTTGAGCCTAAACAGCTTGTCGTATTTTAATGTGAGTGGTGTCAATGGATTCGTCTTAGTCGTGAGAGTGTCATTGGATAAGAGTGACATAAGGATTTTTGAACAAAATACATCGAGTGCAATAGCAAAATAAAACGTTATTAAATCTACAATTTCATGCACTTTTTAGGTACTATCGACAAACTTGAAATGTGATCCACTTTGCCGATTAATCGTGTGAAACTGTCAAAACAACAAAGTTTTCTCTCTTCTTCTTCTTCTTTTGATGAGATGGCAACCAGCCTGATCAGCTATTCCTGCCTATGTAAAGTTTTTCAAATCTTCGAGTGTTCAAGTCTTCGGCGTAATGGAATCAATAACAAAAAATATTTACAACGTGGATGACATGAAATGGGGACCGTCTTTCACAAAAACAAAAAACGATCTCCCAAAGATTTCCCTCTTTCATAGCGCATGCCGTACTTAGGACGTTTTAAATACCAGACAAACATTCTTTGTGTTTAAGTGACAGATAAAAAGGTCGTTATCGCGGTAATGCATATTACGCGAATGTCGACCTAATTGTATTATAATGTCTGTAAGAAATTAACTTATGATGGGTAATGATCGAATTTATCGAACTTAATGCCCCGGGCATTCTACACCAACCAACTTTTAGAGTTATGGAGATTTTGAAGTAGACGTACTGCCAGTGGCATCTCTAGCCGAAGCGCCCGTGTGCAATTATTCCTCTAGCGTCCTTTAGTAAGCTTAGCGCCCTTAAATAAGTGTATCACCGTTTCATAAAAGTAGCACCCTTTTGTAAGCGTAGCGCCTTTTTGTAAGTGTAGCGCTCTTTAGTAAGCGTAGCGCTCTTTAAGTTACACCGTTTTTTTTTTGAAGAAATCACATTTATGTCAAAATTAACGATTTTTTTTATTAGAAATCTCTAAATATCTTTTTGTAGTTATAAAGCAAAGATGTTCGCTGTGGAGGAATGGGCCACATGTTCCTCCAACACAAAGGGAGTATCCTCCAACCAGGCGAGGTGATCATGCCTGGCGGGCCCTGCGAAAGTTCGCAGTAAGTGTGCAGATTCTTTAAAAGAGGCTCGGCCGGCGCCCCTAACAGCTACGCCCGTGTGCACTGCACACCCTGCACTGTAGGTAGGACGACTCTGGCAACAGGGTTGGTTCAAAATCACAATCAGCTATCTCTAATTATTAATTAGATTTATACATCTGTGACTAATCTATAAAATTGCAGAAAATATTGAACAAGTGATATTTTCCTAACCGATTTCAAGCAAGGCCAGTCTCAAACCAGGCTGGAGATATTATATTGCACTAGTGTACGTAAATACAGGTGCAATCTCTGTTCCCTCACTCTCGCAATCCGATGGCGCGGCTATCAGACTCGACTGCGGAGAGAGCATGCGCGACGGGTTAGTGCTCTCCGTGCATGTTCAAACCCGAACTTCCGAACTCTAGTTGTTAATATAATCTCAACTATCAAATTTTTGGCCTAAACTGGAATATAGCTTAATGAGCACTAGCATACACTGACTGCTGTACTAACATATCCCAGTATTGATAGACTGCATCCGTGGCGCAGTCCAGACAAAAGAAATAGGAGTTTGAGCTCTGGTCCAACCCCCATCATTTCAATCATTTTATCGTGAAAGTGCGACCTGGTGAGAGTGGAAGCACTTATCAGTCATGAGACTGATAAGTGCTTCCACTCTCCCTGGTGGAAAGCACGAGCAGAATCCAAGACTACACGGTTGGTCTAGTGGTTTCAGTGGTCGCCACACCGCTTCCTACTGCGCCAATCGTTGTGGGTCCAAATGCTACATGGGACAACACTTTGTGTGATCCATAAATTGTTGTTCTAAGTCTGGGTGTACTTTGTGTCCGTTTCATGTATGTTTGTAAAGATCCCCGCGACACAGGAATGTATATTCCTGTGTCGCGGAATGTATAATGCGGGAGTTGTCTTTTTAAAAGAAAGAAACAAAAAGAAAGAAGAGTGGTGGTCACCATACTTACTGCGAATACAGATAATGCAACGATGCAGCATGGTGACACACACTATGGAGGCCTATTGGGTTGCTACGGTTGCACTCGCCAATGAAATTTTGTTTAAGTTCAGACCTTTAATGATATCACTCAATATTTTTTTGTTTTTTTTGTTAGTACGTTAGCTTTTGAAACATTTTAAAAAACGAAATTCAGGTCGTAACGGCTTGTATACCAGTTATTTGCAGTAGTTAACCATTCATATAATACTAATACTATTGTACCTGAAGATCGAACTTTTAAAAAGAGTAGCCATGAGTCTCTTTGCCAGTATTCTTCTCATAAGGCATACGCATTTAGAAACTGGAAGTTATGGATCGACACAGGCAGGCAGTGAATTCTGGTGTTTTCACCTAATTCACCTTGACAATACATCTGGCGTCTGTTTGTGTCGATCTATGATATTTATCTGTAGCTTCAATTTAACGTTCATAAATATCACTTAGTGTCTTGATTGAATAAACGATTTTGAATTTGAAATAAGACATGCGACTGCACGAATTATGACTTTATGACTTCAGATTGGCCCTCTGTACGAGGGTAGATTCGCCCGGTTGAACCGGCTCTTTTGTCCGGCTCTACTATCTGAAATTGTTTTAATAGGTAAAATTGACTTTTCGTAGTATGTAATGAAGTCGCTTCTGCTAGTTTTACTAATAGGTTTTCAATGAAGTTATCTCAATATAGAATCTGCGTGAATTTCAAAGATTCCGAGCGAAGCCGGTTCGTCTCGCTAGTTGCAGTATAAAATATCTTGAACAGCACCCTTTTTTTTTTACGTGGTTGAATGCCTTTACGCACTTCGCTCCCCCCCCCCCCCTCCGCGGGGACAGTGGGTTCGCTTTGTGTGGGACTCCTGACTGACTCGCCAGACTACCCACTAAACCACGGTGTGCCACTCTGCACCTGAGACGGGAGAGATCCGGGAACCGCTTTCTTACGCCATCCGGATCTTGAACAGCACCCCACGTAACCTACAATGTAATATCGACACGAGGCGTCGTGTTGATACAAAATTGTATTTATTTAAAACATGCTCAGACTAGTCTTCGTTATAAACAATTGTACATAAAATTATTAAACATCATATGTTTATTTTAGTTTATAACTCGAGCTTAATAAATTCTCAGAGAATTTTACCTACGAAATAGTTCAAGTAGGTGCCTATCTGTATAGATAGGCACGTACTTGTATGTGTACCTATTTGTATAAATAGGCGCTCATAGCCTAGTTGCACTCGGTGATTAGAAACAATGACGGCGCAGTTAATACCTAGATGGGTGACCGCTGGTGGCATCTTACCATGAGCGTCTCCGTGATTCGGAAGTCACGTTAAGCAGTCGGTCCCGGTTGTTATCATACGATAACGGTCGTGAAGTTTAGTTGAAGGCCTTTGGGCGGCTTAAAAACATCCAACGGCAAGATTACGTAGCCACAACGTTGTCTTGCCAGTCCCCAACCACACTCGGCCAGCGTGGGGACGTATGGCCTTAACCCTCTCCTGAGAGGAGACCCGAGCCCAGCAGTGGGACATTATGAGTTGTTGATGATTGAAGCGGCTGTTATTAATTTCTTCTTTGAGACGTCTTTGAACTTTACTGACAACCTATACTGTATACATGTAATACACATACATATAAACCTCCCTCTGGAATCAATTCGTCTGTTGCTGAAAACTGCACTAAAATCCATTGAGAAGTTAGTTTATAAAATCCAAGCGAACAGACAGTGGTAGCGACTCCATTTCACACATCATCATCAGCCTATCGCAGTCCACTGCTGGACATAGGCCTCTCCAATTTCACGCCACTTAGTTCGATCTATGGCTTCTCGCATCCAGCTCCTGCCAGCCGTCTTGCGCAAATCATCGCTCCACCTGGCTTGTGGACGTCCTACACTACGTTTGCCGAGACGCGGTCTCCACTCAAGAACTCGTTTACCCCAACGGTTATCGGTTCTTCGGCAAATGTGGCCAGCCCACTGCCACTTCAGCTTGCTAATCCTGTGGGCTACGTCGATGACCCTGGTTCTTTGTCGGATCACTTCGTTTNGTAATGTTATTTAACAGCCTCTTATTAAATGCATATTAAATAACGGTACTAACATCAAAATAATTACATCAAGTTGTCACGCATATAAATAACGTTACATATTCATAGCTTGTCAAGTAATACCAACGAGAAACAACTAATGAATTATTAAAAAAAAACCGGTTGCATGTTTTCACTAAGTGAAAACTTGAATATTAACTTTTGATATTATTGTGAGATAAAGACCGCAAACGTATATTAAGCATACTCATGGTAAAATCTCCTCAAGTTGGGTTACATAAGGATAATAAATTGTATCTGTGAATCCTTACCACTTTGATAGCGTAGTCTGGACCAGCCCATACTTAAATTGAAATACATACAGTAATAAAAAATCCGACTGCGTTTTAATAATATCAATCGAATAATATTTTACTATAGTTTGTGTCGGCTTCCACATACAGCGCAACAAACATAATTATTACGGAGTAACGTCAAAGTATACATAAGATAATATTTTTTTTGATATTTTGGAATGGTTAGGGTATAACTTTGCACGAATCGCTTTAATTATCAGTATAAAAGTACTATTATTTATGTGGTAAAATACAATATTCATTTATTGCGCTATCGTACACAAACATGACAATTTATGGTCTACTATCCCTCCGTCTTACGAATGTTCGATCAGGTCACGTGCCCTGACGCGAGTTAACCATTTTTTCCCATCATAAAAAAAGTACACAACAATGCTAAAGAAGTGTTCACTTTAAAACTAGAACCCGACTGCGTCAATATCATACATAAAACATATAAGCTATTTAAAAACTATATTCGTTATCACCGTTAAAGAATCTTTAAATTGACACCACACTCCATATACTGTTGAAATATTTTTTTAGATTACTTTTTGGCGCCAAAAATCTTTAATTATGTTTATTTTTTAATTTTAAAGTAACGAGTGTCACTCTCACGACTAAAACGAATCTATAGACACCACTCACATGAAAATACGATAAGCCGTTTAGGCTCTAGGGCGTGCCAAAGAAATATACATACATGTACTCGAAAAACATAGCCCTCCTTCTTTCGCAGTCGAGTTAAAACTCTATTTCTGTATCTAAGAGAATGTATTGTGTGTGTGTGTGTGTGTGTGTGTGTGTGTGTGTGTGTGTGTGTGTTATTACGTAACAGGCATTTGTTGAGATTTAACGAGACGACCCGAAGCGTAACAAAAACACATAAAGGTCATTTCGATTTATAATATTAGGAGGGAAAATAAAGTACTAGGATATCAGAAGCTATTAGGAAAAATTATTTTACTAAAAAATCACTTACCTACCCGCTATTGTAAGAAAATACACTTTTCAAACCTAATTATTAATTTATTTATTAATTATTAGAAACAACACAAATTGTAAGACCGGTCAACACAGTCAGGTGATTCATATGATTGTTGTTCTTGGAGTGAAGAAGTTGAAGGATGTAGTGATGTGACGCTGTTTCACTAAAGCATATCGAAAATTCGGTACTTGTTGATAACAATTCTGTTTATTTAAATTCAATTATCATACTAGTAGCGCCATCTTTGCGCCTGATATAGCAAAGTATAAACCAGTATTAAGTTGTCTATTAATACATAGTTTTGTTAGAATCTCAAAAATGTAATTCTTCTTCTAAAATTTTCTAGAAGAAAATTCTAGAAACGCTATTTAAGGCTCAAAGTGAATAAAAAAACCACATGAAATAACTTTAATTCATTACTTCATTCTTAAATTCAAAAAAAGAATTTAAAAAAATAGTGAAATTATACGTACTTAATCCTTGCCATAATATTGTAGCAAAGCAAAAAAAAATTTTTACTGTACGTAACATTTATTAATAATACGGTGTGTCAGTTTAATACATTAATATAAGACCATTAAAAATATATGAAGCTTATTCGAAGTGGTCTCCATTGGCAGCAATACAGTCCTTAAAACGTTGAGGCTGGTTAGCACGCACTCTTTCTATGGGAAAATTCTTCACTGCCAATCGTATGGATTGTTTTAGGGACTCCAAATTATTATGGCGTTTAAAGCAAACTTCGCTCTCTTACACTGAAATCCAGTGGATTAAAATCAGGATAAGATGACGGCCATGAATACTGGCCTGATGAAGTCCAGTTAGTTTTTAATCAAGATTGAGTGGATCGAGCTTTATGACCCGGTGACGAATCTTGCTGAAAGGACCATTCTTGGTAATTGAACATGGTGTAGTTAACTTAACTACCGTCTCAATAATGGTATCTTGATATACGTGTGGCGATGTTTTGATACCTTTTTCACAAAAATATGGCTCAGTTATTCCTTTATAGCTAACACCTCACCAAAGCATCACTGAAGTCGGATAGTGCCCACGTTGTTCTCTGTACGCAATGTACCTAACCTTCTTACTCCATTTCCTATGCAATGTTTGTATTAGAATGTAGTTTAAGTGTAAACAAATACTCTTAAGGTGTTATGAGGCGACTCTATTTGCCCTTACAGTAGCCACTAACGACAGCTTGAGTAAATCCGTGAATATCTCTAAATTTAATGAGTTGTCCCAGTTAGGAATAGGTGACACATTACACTCGTACCTATAGGGGGCTCATGAATAGTTCCTAAATTGGTGAACCCAAATTTATTTGAACTCGCAACCATATTCCTAAACTTTCTAGAAAGAAATTTCTTTTTTTTTTCATTATATTTTATATTAAATATTTAAAATATGTTGTACTTTTATTACAGGAACCATACCATAAATACTCTAACTTTCTATTATAATATATCAAATATATACATACTACACATAGAAAATGCCCAAATTCCGAAACAAATATTTGCTGGCCATACAAATGTTTGGTCCGTCCCGGGAACCAAACCCGAGACCTCATGCACTGCTCAGTTTATTTGTCCGCTTTACCATTGAAAATCAATTTAATCATCTTCCCAGCCTTCATTATTCCCAAGATTATTTGGGGTCGGCTACTAGTTCAATTAGTTTTACCTAAATATAAGTTTTTCTACAGATAAATTGGCAGTGGACCTCGGCAACCCTGCTAGTGAACTAACTTCCAAAAATGAACTAGTTGTCAGTATATTTGGCGTACTGACCTCCCAATAGCTATTGTCGTAGATGTTCATGACAACCAGGATCGACGGCTTAATATACTTTCCGAGGCACGGGCGGAAAACACTACCCTTTTCCTTAGTCTGGGGTGCTACTAAAAATTTATTGTTATGAAACCCCAACAACAGTCCGATCCGATAATTAAACCCGTTAAACTTGTTCGGCGTTCGCTAGACCAATGAGGCAGCACAAAAATACATTTTAATCCCAGTTCAAAGAAGTTGAAGACACTAGTTTGACTGCACGGTTGGCCTAGTGGTTTCAGTGGTCGTCACACCGCTTCCTACTGCGCCAAGTGTTGTGGGTTCCAATCCTACATGGGACAACACTTTGTGTGATCCATAAATTGTTGTTCTAAGTCTGGGTGTACTTTGTGTCCGTTTCATGTATGTTTGTAAAGATCCCCGCGACACAGGAATTTCTATTCCTAATGCGGGAGATGTCTTTAAAAAAAATGTTACGAAAATGTTACTAGTTTGATTTTGTAATATAGACAGACCAGCTTTTGCTCGTTGCTTCTTCTGCAGGGATTTTGGGTATCGTGTGGTGTGTTTTTGTTGTATATAAATAGGAGTGTCTTTATCTATAGTGTAGGTTTTAGTGAAACTGCGCGCTTACTGAACCTCGCTACGCTTACTGAAGGGTGCTAGAGTAATGATTGCATACGGTCGCTTTACGAGCTAGATATGTTCCTGAATATGAGCTACAGTACTGTAAAGTTTCTTCTAAATCCGTTCAATAGTCTTTGCTTAAAAAGTAGTTAGTTAGGTATATATTATATAACGCAATAAAGAATATCGATATATAGTGGACGTCCCTACGGGGAAACCCAGTTCTCAAACGATTTGTCCAATAAAACGATAATGTATTTGGTAAATGATTTGTCTAGAAGTGATTACGGAGTATGGTGATGTTTACAAGTGAACTTTATTTTAGACTAGCTGAAACTCGCGGTGTTAATCGCAACACAACAGGGGCGCGAAGGGGCGAAGCTAGTTTTAAAAAAAGTAGCTACATAACTTACCCCTTATATCATTGGCTATCGGAAAGTCAAAGTGACAATCAGTCAAAGTCAAAGTGGCTTTGATCGCCTCAGTGGCACAGTGGTAGCGTGTTCCACTGCTGTCCATTAAGTCTCGGGTTCGAAACCTGAGTCGGACTAAATGTTTGAAATGTTTGTATGATATACAAATATTTGTTTCGGAGTTTGGATGTTTTCTATGTATAATACGGTATGTATTTACAAAAAAAAAGTATTTATGTATTCATATCAGTTGTCTAGTACCCATAATACAAGCTCTCTTAGTTTGGGACTAGATGGCATTGTGTGTTAGATGTCTGAAATGTTTATTATTTATAACTCACTTAGGGCCTATATTTTAACCGTGGTGCTTCGCGGTAGGATAAAGGTGTCTGCCTATTTTGACTCCATTTTGTCTCCCGCTTTGCTAAGGAGGGAAGTGGACTTATTATATTTCTAACTCCTTAAGTTTTCTTCTGGTTACTCTCGCTGCGAGTTCCAAGGCAGTTTAATTTTTCCTGGGACTTCCCGAGTGTCATAGCTCGGTGTGTTCGTGGTTCACTGCTGTTGATCCTGGTGTACAGGAGTTAGGCGTGTGGGTGGGATTCGTCTCAAAAAACAAGCCTAGTCTTAAGTCACAACGATATCCCAAGAAGGCTTTTTAAATGTCCTAAATTGGTCTATCAGTTTTTTAGCTAGGGCAGATGGGTACTGGTATGGCCTAAACACTCATCAGACCCGAGCCCAGCAGTGAGACATTATAGGCTGATGAAGAAAATGGAAGTTTTCTATACAATTATTATATTTTGATCATCATCATCATCAGCCTATCGCAGTCCACTGCTGGACATAGGCCTATCCAAATTTCACGCCACTTAGTTCGATCTATGGCTTCTCGCATCCAGCTCCTGCCAGCCGTCTTGCGCAAATCATCGCTCCCCCTGGCTTGTGGACGTCCTACACTACGTTTGCCGAGACGCGGTCTTCACTCAAGAACTCGTTTACCCCAACGGTTATCGGTTCTTCGGCAAATGTGACCAGCCCACTGCCACTTCAGCTTGCTAATCCTTGCTAATACTTTTAATCACACCCATGCTATAAATACCTATTTTATAATTGTTAAACCGAACTGATTGTAATGAAATTTGGCAAAAACTAGTAGTAATATAAGAAAAGGGTTCCTTACACTATTTTCATAGTAACTTTATTCAACAGTTTTCATAATATTCCTAGTAATATATATGAGGAGTGTTACTTATACCATCTTTATAGTAATACCTGCTTGTGAAGTGATTCCTATAAAATCCTTACAGTAATATTCTATAAGTTTCTTTATTAACTTCACGAGCATAGCGCTTGCGCTGTGTTTCACCGAGTGAGTGAGGATACTGGAGGCCCATACCCCAACCCCTCCCCCATCCCCCTTCAAATCCGCCAAGTCGGCAACACAGTTGTAGAGCCTGTTGTTGTGACTATCCATGGGCGGCGGTAATCGCTTACCATCAGGTGATACGTTTGCTCGTTTGTCCTAAATAATAGGTACAACCAACTGCGCTATGTATAAGCCAGCCAGATCGTAGAAACTCCCCATTGTATTGAAGATACATGAACTTCCACTATAGCGCAAATAAAAACACATAAATTCTTATTTTTTTTATTACTTAAGTAAATATGTTTGACATTAAGTAAACAATATCATATTTTATACCTTACATGTAAGGAATGCAACGGCTAATACATTATTAAATATCAAATCATTTCAAAAACTTCTCAACAGTTATTTGAAATCATAATTGAAAAAAGCTGTATCTAAACGTCAGAATAAATGGACTAAATTCGTACAATTCACTGCAAATAGAAACTATGAAAAGAAAACAATAAAATCGAAACAAATATCATAAATATGTTTTATAAATACCAAATTTTCATAAAACGGTCCTATTAATAAGATACAGTAGGCGTTACAACTGGTTATAAAAGTAATACCTAGTTACTATAAATAGTTATAGACGTTATATCACGTTATTGAACTACATACCTATAACTAGGCATAGTCGGTATAATTATTTGTACTGTTTATAACTAGTTATACAGTTATAACTAGTTATAGACAGTTTATAACTAGTTATACTGTTATAACTAGTTATACTGTTATAACTAGTTATGCTGCTTAAGCTGCTAATACCGCGTATAATTATATATATTTTAGGCGGTATAACTAGTTTTTCTCGTTGCAACGCCTATAACAAGTCTGACTACAAATTTACTGTTTAAATATACATATCACAAACTATAATACGCGGAAATTGTAAGAAATTATTTCTTTATCCGTTAATAATATATATAATAGGTCGATTACATCAATGTAATCATTCATTCTCTTCTTTTAATCTACTTTTACAGATACAAAAGAACCATACAAATAAGTACAGCCGTTTCGAGGTGATGAACTAACACACGTTTAGCAAAATATTTCTATTTATAAAGTTACATTGAATTATAAAACTTTCAAGGTATATTGAGGGTGGGCTCCACAGCTTGCAGGGGTTGGGTGGGCGCCCGACACTTCTGTTGACAAATATCATTTTATTATTGTCAAAAATTAAATAGAAGGAGTTACCGGTGTTTTTTTTTGTGAAATGAAGCCTTTCTTAAAGTGACAACTTCTTATAGGAGGGTAAACCGCTTCGTTACGTAACGCGTTACGGCGCCAGTCTATCTGGCATTCCTTTCTCTCACGCACTCGGCAGCGATAGGCAGGCTCATCTCTCTCACTCTAACCCACAGCGCTAGTCGTATTTATAATAGTTCAATTTAGATTAGTTTAAGTTATCACACAGTCCCCAACCCGCACTCGGCCAGCGTGGGGACGTATGGCCTTAACCCTCTCCTGAGAGGAGATTCGAGCCCAGCAGTGGGACATTATGGGTTGTCGATTGATTGATTGAAGTTTTCACTTCTGTTGGATGTCCCGAGATACACACGTTTTTTTATGTATATCAGAGGGTCCAGTATAGTGACGCGACTCGAGTCAACTAGATTAAATTTGTTGAACTCGTACTCGCGAGAAAAGAAATTTGACTAGAGTAATCGAGTCAAATGAGTGCACCGAGTCAATACTCAATCGAGTAAAAAACGACTCGAGTGCCATCACTACCAAGTTATGGTGGCCCATCAGGCTTGATCACCAGACCTGATCCTCCGTCTATGTTGACGGAACGTGACACACCTGTCCTCCACACTCCCTTATTCGGCAGTTAAGACACCCACGGGGTGAATAGGGGAGGTATCACTGTGTTCTTAATCCGTCACCACTCAGACAGTCTAAATAGTTAAACCATTCACAAAAATTGAGACGTTCCCCTCTGTCACAGTATAAGCCCAAATGGGCTTACGCGTTATGACACAGAATGTATTTATGTGTGAGTTGGTAGTGACAGGCGACTGTTTGTATGCGAGTCTAAAATGTACATGTGAAGATGTCCCGCAACAGATGATTTTGTGCTGCCCTCCGGTCGGTGTGTCAGTCTTACCTTAGCCTTGAGATGTACGAGTTTATTGTGGTTGTAGAGAGCGGCCTCGTACCCGAAGGTGGAGGGGCAGAGCGCGCAGGCGAAGGGCCGCTCGCCCGTGTGACTGCGGAGGTGGCCCTCCAGGATCCTCTTGGTCTGGGGAAACAGTCATACTTTACTAGCCACTTTGTTTTTTAACCGCCTTCAATAAAGGAGTTCAATTGTATTTTTTATTATAGATATTTGTTAACTTTCGATTGGCTGAAACGATTTTGAGGATGTTATTTTTATAGGAATGTTCTTATTTTAATGTTTAAAGTCGGTTTTTTGTGTATTTAAAAGACAACTTCCGCGCTAAGATCAATTCTGTGTCGCGATGGACAAAAAATACTCACTCATAACAATAATTCGTGGATCACACAAAGTGTTGCCCCGTGTGGGATTTGAACCCACAACACTTGGCCACCGTGTAGTCAGTAGTTGTTACATAGGTATACTCACAGTGTAAGCTTTCCCGCACGTGTCACACACGTGGTTCCTCTGAGCGCGCTTGTTGCGATGTACCATGCGGATGTGGGTTCGAAGCACGGGCCGGGACGAACACGCCTACACACACATAACTTTATATTCATTGATCATTTGTGCTCATATATATGTCGCAGGTATATTATATTGTCAAAGCCGTTATATTACAATAGGGTAGTAGACTGTGCCGAAAATAAATACCGATTAAAGAGACCTTCATAAAAACAGATATTACAAAACATCTCGGAAAATATAATTATTACAGTTTTTCATTTCTATTACAAATTAACATTATAATCAATCGCTCAATTGAGTAGTATACAGCAATGACGTCACAAATTTGTATATAGCATTCATTTCTCATACAAAGTAATCGCTCGTTCTGACAGATGATGAACTAAGGTGTCGTTTACACTATTACTAATACATTATTGCGGAACGCTGTATAAAAATTATGTGACACAGGAGAAAATTCAAGGGTTGCTGCCCCCTCCCCTTCAGCAGTACTCAGTCGGACAGCTTACATGTGACGGTATAGTGCTAAATGTAAATATTTAATGCCCCTTTATCTTTCTAAAAATGTCTCCTAGTGGTTCGTATAACACATCAAGAAGTCCACGGTGCAATGAGTTTTGAAAAATTATAATTTTCCAATGAATATAACTAGCAACACATGTATATCTCCATACATGCATATACACACACACACACACACACACAAATATATAGTACACATACAAATATAATATTCACACATACATATAGTTATTAGTATCATCATCATCAGCCTATCGCAGTCCACTGCTGGACATAAGCCTCTCCAATTTCACGCCACTTAGTTCGATCTATGGCTTCTCGCATCCAGCTCCTGCCAGCCGTCTTGCGCAAATCATCGCTCCACCTGGCCTGAGGACGTCCTACACTACGTTTGTCGAAACGCGGTCTTCACTCAAGAACTCGTTTATCCCAACGTTTATCAGTTCTGCGGCTAATAGTATACTACTGTTATAGCTAATGTTATTAGTATACTACTCATTTACACTAATATTTTATTCAGGTAGCCCTATGTCCCGAAATGAATAGTTGAGAAAATGATTTATTATACAAATTTTGAGAAGCACTTACGAAGTCACATCCCGGGAGAGTACAGCGCAGGGGAGTGATCTTGAGGTGGACGGCCAGCTCGTGCTCTTCCAGCCGACGCGCCTTCGCAAACTTCTTGTCGCAAGCACCGCAAGCGTACCTGCGACGTATCCGCAACTCATTTATAGCAAAATATACAATTTTTTTCCATAATAAGAGCAAATTAACATGAGGCCCAATACGAAGTTATGGGTGTGGCCTGATCTGTAGGCCAGTAACCGTATTTTTGTATATACATTCTGTGACAACTTTACAAACATACATATTCATTTAGACCCACCGATACCATTCAGGCCATAACCCATACGACATGTGACTTGGATCGATTCCTCGTCTGTTCGAAGAACAACTTTTTAGTGCTTATCGCTTCAAAAACAAAATGGATGTTAAATGGGTACCAAGCGTTAAATTAAGATAACAAGCAATCTCCGATAAAATTTTATGGGGAAAAACTTGAAAGAGTTAATTTTGCAAGAAATATGGGACTTGTAACAGATGACGAGCGGCGGTTTTTGGACCATATTGTTACGAAGAACAAATAGTCTAGTACAAAGCTTGAGACAAAGCCAAAACGAGCAGACGTATCGATTGATGGTAAGCGATTACCGCCGCCCATGAACATCCGTAACACCAGAGGCGATTCGAGTGCGTTGCCGGCCTTTGGCGGATGAAGGATTGGGTTGAAAGTGGGCCTCCGGTATCCTCACTCGGTGAAACACAACGCAAGCGATTTTTCACACCGGTTTTCTGTGAGGCCGTAATCACTCTGGTCCAGCCAGCCCATTCATGCCGAAGCGTGGTTTAATCACACCCTGGTAAACATTTTAAAAGTAAAAACCGGTCACGCACTTATGATGCCTCTGGTGTTGTGGGTGTCCATGAGCGGCGGTAAATTTAAATCAATGCCTGTATCATTGTACTCACTTGAGATCGGCGGGATCTATATGTTTCAAGCTGTATTTCATATGTTGAGTGTAGGACATGCGATTCTTGAAGTTCATATCGCACTGGAAGAAAAATATCACATTAAAACATTAATAAATAGTTTCCGTTATCGTTATTAGTGTTGTGACTAATAACGTTAATACATATACGGTTATTAAAACAATTAAGAACGACTCTTAATTAAGAACGACGCGTAAAATTTAAAAAAATGGATTTTGTTATTTAAAACATACTACATGGCTTGATTATAGTTACAAAATAAATAAATAATAAATATTTCTCAGCCCAGTTGCACTCGGTGAATAGAAACAATCATCGAGGGTAAGCAACGATGGCGCGGTCAGTACCTGGATGGGTGACCGCTGGTGGCATGTTACCATGAGCGTCTCCGTGATTCGGAGGTCACGTTAAGCAGTCGGTCCCGGTTGTTATCATACGACAACAGTCGTGAAGCTTAGTTGGAGGCCTTCGGGCGGCTTAAAAACATCCAACGGCAAGATTTACGTAGCCACAACGTATTCTTGCCAGTCCCCAACCCGCACTTGGCCAGTGTGGGGACGTATGGCCTTAACCCTCTTCTGAGAGGATCCCCGAGCCCAGCAGCGGGACATTATGGGTTGTTGTTTGTTTGTTTGTTTAAATATTTCGGACATTATACACAACACGCCATCTGACTTTAAACTAAGCTGAGCTTGTATTATATAGCTAGAATGATTATTTTGTAAATACATCATTATTCAATACAAACAACACCCAAACTCTGAAACCTTTTGCAGTAGCTGCAGAACACACAAACATTTAGTCCGACCCGGGCATCGAACCCGAAACCTAAAGCACACACAGGCATAACTTTATTTCAATACAATTACACTAATTCAATAAAAAAATATATAACGCCAATCTCATAAATTCGCTTATTAAAATTTTTACCACGACCTAATATGTGGAAATATTATAGTATAATACGTTACTTTTATAACGCTATTAACTATTTTAATACCGTCACTAATTTAATATCATTACCGTTATAACGTACTTACTGGTATAATAACGTATTCAGTTTAATAACGCTATTGTTATAACTAAGTTACTGTTATAATAACGTAACTAGTTAATACCGTTACTGAGATAACTCGTTACCCGCTATCGTAACTGACCTGAAGGCAGTAGAGCTGTTCTGGCGCATTGTGTGTCACGAGATGTACCTCCATTGCCTTCTTGAACAGAAACTTCTTGTCGCAGCGCGGGCAGGAGTACTCCTTCTCGCCTTTGTGTATACTGGAATAAATACTAACTATTTATTTACCTCATACATACATACCCGTTGTGGAGGAACGAGTATCGTGTCCCTCCAAATGGAGGATCCTCCAACCAGGCGACGTGATCATGCCTGGTGGACCACTGCCCAACGGTTGACGTTGGGCTGTTGTATATATATATGCTAATCGGCTCGAGAACTTCTATTGCGCGATTTAGAATTAGTAGTTTCTTAGTTTCCTTCGTTACTCCGTAGTACGACGTATCTTCGGCAGATGGCGCTATAGTGCTTTTGTTGTCGAGTCGAGTCAAAGCTGGAGTAGATCAACACATTGCAAAGCTAAGCAACCCTAGTTAGGTTAGACTTTGGATTGGTAATTATTTACATTTTGAAAACCTCTCCTTATCTAAAGCACATATCCATCGGTTCATTATGCAGTAGTTGCAAACTACCAGGACAACAGAAGTACAAAGAGAACACGCCTACGCAGTGCGGTATTATAGGCCAAAGCTTTCCTAAGGCGAGGTCTATGGTACATCAGTAATTACAATAAGTGCGTTCTCGTCTAGCAGTGGATGTAGAAGATGATTGCTTACAATAAGTGCATCCTCAGCGCGGTCCTGTCTCTGAACGTCTTCCCACACAACTCACACTTCTGCTTCTCTGCGTGGGTCTTAATGTGGATCCGAAGTTTTCCCAGAGTTCTGCAGAAAATATCACGTTAAAGGAAAAAAGTACTCAAAGATTTCGATGAAAGTTACCAGGCGCCCAGACAAACTAAGAAGTATTTATATATATTACCGTGGGAGAGCCACGCTTCGGCATGAATGGGCCGGCTCGACCGGAGTGATACCACGGCCTCACAGTGTGTTTCATCGAGTGAGTGAAGATACCGGAGGCCCACCCTCACCATCCCCCTTCCCCCCAGGCCGCCATAGTGTGGGTCACCATACTGTATTGTTCTTTTTCGCATTGAGGATGGTGACCACCACTCTTGGATTCTGCTCATGCTTTCCATCAGGCAGGGCAGAGTCATTTTGGCAGCTTAAATATAAAAAAAAAAAAAAATTATATGGATGATTGAATGAATAAATTGCCTATTCCCCAGAGAAACTAGTTGCTGTTGCCCATTCAGTATCTGCTAAAACTCGGTAGGCCGATAACCAAAGCTGTTTCAGTTCGATCGCGGTTGCCCATGTACCGAAACATGAGAGTATAGTAGCTACCACTTATAGTAACTACCACTATAGTACCAGGCGCCCAATAATGCCGAGGAGATTGTAAGTAACGTATTCTTTTTACCGACTGTGAAAGAAGGAGGCTTATTTTTTGACGTGACAACGTCCTATAATTCGATAGAGCCGGCTGTACGCACGAAAAAACATGACTCATGCGGCGTTACCTCGCTCTGAGGCGTTCCATGTAAGGCTTGAAGTGCAAGCGAGAGCGCGGAACGAGCGACAAAGAGGCACAATCGGCCTTTGGGTTCGGCAGCGTTCGACATCCGCCTCTCTCCTACTTGAGTGAGCGATGAGTCTGCGTGGACAGGTGCTATACCATAGTACATTTACATGTTTTGATCGAGTATCAAGTGCAGTGAAAAGTGAATGTGGTGTCAATTGTTTATAGCAACGATCAATCAACAACCCATAATGTCCCACTGCTGGGCTCGGGTCTCCTCTCAGGAGAGGGTTAAGGCCATACGTCCCCACGCTGGCCGAGTGCGGGTTGGGGACTGGCAAGACAACGTTGTGGCTACGTAAATCTTGCCGTTGGATGTTTTTAAGCCGCCCGAAGGCCTCCAACTAAGCTGTTATCCTATGACAACAACCGGGACCGACTGCTTATTGTGACCTCCGAATCACGGAGACGCTCATGGTAACATGCCACCAGCGGTCACCCATCCAGGTACTGACCGCGCCATCGTTGTTTACCCTCGATGATTGTTTCTAATCACCGAGTGCAACTGGGCTATGAGCGCCTCATATATATATATATGTTTATTTGACTAAAAATTGAAATAATTATAGTTTCAAAGGTGTGATATTTGTTTTAGTGAAGGAGACATCGGTTTTTATTTACGATGTAGCAGCCTATTGGGGCGCTCATAGCCCAGTTGCACTCGGTGATTAGAAACAATAATCGAGGGTAAGCAACGATGGCGCGGTTTGTACCTGGATGGGTGACCGCTGGTGGCATGTTACCATGAGCGTCTCCGTGATTCGGAGGTCACGTTAAGCAGTCGGTCCCGGTTGTTATCATACGATAACAGTCGTGAAGCTTAGTTGGAGGCCTTCGGGCGGCTTAAAAACATCCAACGGTAAGATTACGTAGCCACAACGTATTCTTGCCAGTCCGCAACTCGTACTCGGCCTTAACCCTCTGTTGAGAGGAGACCCGAGCCCAGCGGTGGGACATTATGGGTTGTTGATGACGATGATGACTTATTATCATCTGTCAAAACGATAACTTTGTATTGAAAAATGTACTAAATACAAACTTGTGACGTCACTGTTTTAGATTATTCAATTGAACGATATATATATGTTTATTTGACTAAAAATTGAAATAATTATAGTTTCAAAGGTGTGATATTTGTTTTAGTGAAGGAGACATCGGTTTTTATTTACGATCTAGCAGCCTATTGGGGGAGGGTGGTTTGTCCTGCGTATGACCAAAGCCGTTTCGGTGGGCCAGTACCAGGCACCAGGCGCGCAGTGCGGGCAGGAGGTGGGGACTCACGGCTCCTCGTGCGCGCAGACGGAGCAGGTGTGCGTGGGCGGGGGAGCGTGGTGGGCGCGGGTCACGTGGTCGGCCGCCACGGCCGCGCACGACCACGTCGAGCCGCAAGTGCAACACCGCCATCTGTACACACATTTTAGTACTAGTTTTTAGTACTAGTTGGGAATTTTAACCTTATCGCTTGAACATAGAGTTCGAAATCGAACTTTGACAGTTGACCTAGTGGTTTCAGTGGTCGACATCGTTGTGGTTTCAAATCCTACATGGGACAACACTTTGTGTGATCCGTGAATTGTTGTTCTAAGTCTGGTTGTACTTTGTGTCCGTTTAATGTATGTTTGTAAAGATCCCCGTGACACAGGTGTATATATATACCTAATGTGGGAGTTGTCTTTTAAAAAAAAAACAAAAAGAAAATAAAAGAAAAGCCATTATATGTTAAAAAGTTTTAAACTTTATTACTTGTATCATAGAGTCGAAAATCGTATGACAATTCATTAAGTACTCTAATCTCTGATGACTTAATAATACTCTGAACTCCGAGCTATTAACTATTAAGAGGTTTTCAACCTTATCGCGTTTATTTTAGAGTTTAAATTTTGTAAATAAATTAAGATTAAACATGACTTCAAACCTCTCCTAGAATCTGTGAGACCTGTCTAAACTATACAAATAAATTAAATTGGGGTGTCTGTTTGTAATACTAAAATAACCGCTTTTTACTCAATGCATTTGTGTGTACAAGGCACATATATAAAAAATTATATATATATATATCTACCTATCTGTTTGTTCCGGCTAATTTCTGAAACGGCTAGACCAATTTTAACATGACTTTCACAGGCAGATAACCGATGATATAAGTAGTTACTTTGTCAACTTTTTGGAGACTAACTTTGTCCCACGCCCTTTTGCGCCCTAGTCTTAGATAAATAACTTATATGACTTACAAAAAAAAAAATAGTTTACATGATCCGTTATTCAAATTGTAACCTTACGTTGTAAGACATAAGAACGAGATTCACCTGACTCTGTGTCTTCTCTTGTGAGCACACAGCGCGTGAGTGTCCCGGCACCTCACCCGGCACACGTCGCAGGCCAGCTCTCCTGCTGACTGGAACATACGTATAGTAGTGACAGCCTCTCCTTAGCAAGTGGGCTTTGTCCAGTGGGACTGGGTATAGCAATAATACCACGCTTTTTACCGCCGCCCATGGACACCCGCAACACCATTTTTTTTTTTTTTTTTTTTGACTTGGTGGAATCCCTTTACTCACTTCGCTCCCCACCTGCGGGTACAGGGGGTTCGCTTTGTGTGGGACTCCTGACTGACACCAGCCAGACTACCCACTAAACCACCACGGTGTGCCACTCTGCGCCTGAGACGGGAGAGATCCGGGAACCGCTTTCTTACGCCATCCGGACGCACCCGCAACACCAGAGGCGAGGCCATTTTCGTTACCGGCCTTTGGGGGATGGGGAGGGGGATGAAGGGAAGGGTTGGATTATGGGCCTCCGCTATCTTCACTCACTCGCTGAAACACAGCGCAGGCGCTGTTTCACACCGGTATTGCATTGTGGCCATGAGTTCTTTGCCAGTATTCTTCTCATAAGGTCCTACGCATTTTGGAAACTAGAAGTTATGGATCGAGACAGGCGGGCAGTGAATTCTTGTGTTTTCACCTAATTCACCTTGACAATACAGTACATCTGGCGTCTGTTTGTGTCGATCTATGATTTTTATCTGTAGCTTAAATTTAATGTTCATATATGGCACTTAGTGTCTTAATTGAATAAATTATTTTGAATTATGTGAGGCCGTGGTATCACTCCGGTCGAGCCGACCCATGCTTGCCGAAGCGTTGCTCTCCAACAGTTAGATAGCCATGGCGGGTTGGTATAAGGTTCGTGGCAAGTTTTCAATCTCTTCGCAGTGCTGTTGTCCTGGTAGTTCACTCCCTCAGTCGGCTCTTACGACACCCACGGGGTGCCCCTATTCACCCCGTGGGTGACACTCCGTATCCTCAATCCACAGTAATCAATACTCACGGGGTCGTGTTTCTTCATGTGGTTAACCAGCTTGAACCTGTGGTTGAACCCCACGATGCAGTCTTGACACCTGTACTCGTGGCGAGTGAACACCACGCTGGACAGCGCTTTCTTTCTCTCTTCCTCCACCTGAGATAGAAAGAGATAGATGATAACAGCAGGTAGTATTTAGGCTTGTAACACTAGAAGACACGTGGAATTCAAGAACATAAACCAGAGCCTTAAAAATTATTTCAAAAATTCATAACCCATGGATTAATAAAAACAGGAAGTTAAAATTTTAAACATATATCTCTCTCTCTTTCTTCTCCCACCCGCTTTCTCCCTATCCCCCCCCCTCTCTCGTTCTCTCTCTCTCTCTCTCTTTCTTTCTCTCTGGAGTAAATGTAATTAAAAAGGTATATTTGAATGCTCACCTCCTCCCAACTGAGGATCACCATTTCCAGCTGGCCCTCACCGACATTCAGCTGCTTCAGTTTCTTATGAACCCTAGGGTTGGACACAACCCCGGCGGGTTTTTCTCGTTTTCCACCCGGTTTTTTATCTGCCTTAGATTCTGCAAAAAAACATTATTTATATACAAGGCAGTAGAGCCACGCTGATATCAACACAGTAGGTCCGGCTCGACCGGGGCGGTAATACCCTCGCACAGAAGATCAACGTAAAATGACATCACCAGTGCTGTCGTGTTTCGTTGGTGAGTACGAGACCGGTGGCCCAATGATGGAGAAGCTCCTCAACGGGCGCCATAGTGTGGGTTACAATACAGCATTGTCGCGTTGCCTGCATTCGCAATGAGTATGGTGACCACCACTCTTCAAATCTGATTACGCTTTCCATCAGGCGGAGTAGTCATTTTAGTAAGACCAAACATAAAAAATAAATATATAGGAGCCTGACAAAGACACTCTGCCTGATGGAAAGCATGGGCAGAATCCAAAAGTAGTGCAGCATGGTGATTCCACACTATTGCTAAAATGAATTAAATTTAGGGGAAGTAGAGGGTAGTAGATGTTATGATTTAAATTCGAAGGGGAGGAACCGTATAAGATGGTCTTTGAGTTACAGGTATTTATGAGGGCTGTTTGTTAGAAACTTCTTGTAAAAAAACCCAACAACAATTATTTCTTTAAGAATTGTACTTCAGACAGGTTGACAGTCGTATACGCAAAACGCAAAATCTCTCACCTTGATCTTTTTTCTTCCTATCTTTTCTCTCTTTCCCAGTCTTTTTCTTCTTCTTAAGCGGCTCTTCGTCAGAATCATTGAATTCATCTTCTATCTTCTTTCTATTCCTTTTTGGTTTCACCTGGGTCTTCTCATTGTTTCCTGTTTGTAATTCTACCTGCAAATGCATATAATCTTTTCACTAAGTTATTTTGATTATAAGTTTGTGTATTTGTACTACTTCAAGTTCAAACGGCTCTGATAATTTTGATAAAAATTTTGTAATAGCTGACACCTTAGATTGGCTATTTTTACGGACAAATTTAGGATTAAGGACACAGTGTCACCACCCCTATTCACCCCGTGGGTGTCGTAAGACTGAGGGAGCGAACTACCAGGACACCAGCACTGCGAAGAGTTGGAACACTTGACACAAACTGTATATCTGCCAACTCGTCTCATACAGGGGCATATGTCCACCAATGAACTGTTAAACGCTGTTGATGAGTTCGTCGTAAGTGAGAGGAGAGCCACGCTTCGGCAAGCAAGGGCCGACTCGACGGGATTGATACCAAGTTTCACCGAGTGAGTGCCCATAATACAAGCCTTCCTCTCATCCCCCAATGCCGGCAACGCACTAGTGATGCCTCTGGGTGTCCATGGGTGGCGGTAACCGTTTACCATCAGGCGATACGTTTGCTCGTTTGAACTACTTACTACTGACATAATGAATACTTACAACATATTCCTTATTATCATCTTCATCGTGATGTTGTAACGCGTCATCCACGAAGTTTTCCTCCACATCATTTAGACCTCCATCAATTTCAATTTTGAAAACCTTCTCATCTCTAGGTCCAGCATCTGATGGTAAAACATCTTCTTGCTTCTCCACACTTCTTACAGATTCTATACGAATGTTACATTCGTCTAACTGTCTGTACAACACATTAGACTGTGTTTCTTCTGACGTAGTCAAGTAAACTTCAGTCAAATAATTTTCTTGCTTAAGGGTAGGTGTAAATTTATTTTCTTCAGTAGTATCATTAATACTTATTTCTATAATATTTCTAACGATAGACAGTTTGGATAGACTTGCTATGGCCGTTGGAGATACCTGAAAATGTACTTTGAAATATAATAATAATAAAATAAATATTCCGGATCTCTAACACACAACGCCGTTCGGTAATTCGATTAACATCAGGCGATACGTCTGCTCGTTTGCCCCCTATTCTATAAAAACGGAGTTATTTCGTTAGTAAGTAAGCATGAATTCAGAAGGAAGAATAAAAAGCAAAGGTTTCCTTTATTGTCAAAGGCTATCAAGAAGCGGGGGTAGTAACAATTTTGATATCTCACACCTCTCCAATATGGGAGCGATAATGGAAACCTTTTTTAACACTCTTGAAAATAGCGGTGGTTATGTCGAGCTCGAACCGACTTTAAACCGTCAGAGATACTAGTAGCCGGAGGATCAGCTGTACTTTAGAAAAGAAATCCCTGACACTCTGACTATTATAATCTAATTCTAATAGGTTCGGTTACCTTCTACATTTGGTGGAAGTTCAAACGAATTGGTTAACAAGCAGTCACTTTTCTGTTAAAGGACATTAAAGCAACTATTTTATAAACATCTAACAGCAATCTAAATTAGCTACATAGATAGATATCTGCATTCACATAATCTACCGAGATGGAGAGCCATATTTCAGTTTTAAAGCTTTCATTTATCTCTGTGGACAAGTTAAAGCCAAAGATAAGCACGTTTGAAGCTGTTTATTTGAAAAAATCAGAGATATGTCAACTAGTCGGTAAAGCCGGCTATCTGGCCACTTTTGTAGTTACTATAAAGTCGGCGATTATTCGGCAAAAGAGCACCGACTATCGACTTTACTTATATGTGTTTCTAGATTTTGGATAAAAAAACTATTTTGGTTAAAAGACAAATGTCTTTAAAAACAGTTACAAGTATCTTTGGTAACAAGTCAGCCGCAGAGACAGAAACGTTCAAAACTACAAATACCCAATTGGTCGGCTTTTTTACAACCGACTAGCCGGCTTCAAACTCATTGATAGCACATCTCTACAAAAAATAGGTATAAAAAAAATAACAACAACGAAAACAACCATAGATATTATAGACTTACTAAGAGTCAGTCCACAATTCTAATCCCGCCTCTGACCACAAACGTGTGAGTTATGTCCCTTACCATGTGTTTGAGCAAAACATCGTGCGCGGCCTTCACTTGTCGCCTGAATGTTATAAACCTCACGATGTTGGCGACACACTCCCAGCAGAGGATCAGTGGACCTGGGGTTGGAAGCTGGAAGAAAAAGGTTTAGATTTTGACGTGTTACGTGTTATAAATCGGTGAACGCCGGCTGCACGCACGTAAAAGCATGACTGTCACGTTCCGCCTGAGGCGATGGTGCAAACGAGAGCGCGATAAAGAGATACGATCGGCCCAAGCGTTCGACTAATGGCGCATATTTTTATTCAATGTTTCCTTATGACTTTATCGCATAAAGTTATAGTCCGTAATTACCCGACTTTACAAACAACCAATTTGTTATTTATTAAAGTACAAATATTTTTAGTGGCCACTACTCATATCCATCAGGATAGGTAGACTCCGTTAGGCAGATATTTAAAATAAATTAAATTTAAATTAAGAATAGTGTTAAAAATTTCAATAAATATAAATTAAAAATAGAGTTAAAAAAAAAAGTTTAAAAAAAAAAGCGTGGGTGGCTTGGTGTCAATAGTTATAAACATGATTTTATTGACAGATATGAGTCGGGTGATTATCATTTTGATAATATCTTAAAAAGCAACCCGCGCTTTTTTAAAAAATTTTTTTTTTATAATTTACACTATTATTAGTTTATATTTATTGAAATTTTTAACACTATTCTTAATTTAAATTTTTAAAAACTTTATTTTTTATTATTTTTATTTGTCTTTATTGTATACACATAGTAAGAAACGGTACAATAGGAACAGTCACAAAGTATGTACCTATAAAAAATGGCGGTCTTATCGCTCTCGGCGATTTCTTCCAGACAACCATAACACGGATATGAGTGTTTCAAAATTTTGAAATTTAGGGTAGCTTACATACAGGGAACACATAAAATATACAAACAAAAAAAAATAAAAAGAAATAGTACTAATGTTAAACACTATTCCCATTACACAAACATACTTATACCTACACAAATACATACACACAAAGTATGCATACACATACGGACCAATATACATAAAACATGAAATTTATTCAAAAATTATTCACAATGATAAATAGTAATCCTTCACTAGCTTTTTGAACTTATTTTCTATTTTTTTAGTTCGTTTTTCTATAAAAAGCGTGTTTTTTAGTTTTTTTAAACTATTATTTATTTTCTACTTTTTAGTTTGGTTTATTACTAACTTGCCAGCATGCACTTTGTTAATATTAGATAAATCGGTTAAAGATAATGGTTGGAAATTAAAACTTCTGCCTTATCGACTATAGATGAAAATTATATAAATTAACAAAAATCTTATTTTGCAAATTGAAAAATGGAATAATTTTATCAAATTAGTGTATTGTCATCGGTCCTCGATAAATCTACAAAGTTTGAACGAAATCTGGCCGTTTAAAGTGGGTCAAAATCGCGCCCAAAGAATTTGGTTACAAACAAACATACAAGTGAAGCTAATAAAAAGCGTGTCAAAAGAAAGCAGATCTGTCATCTGTTTAATAATAGTAATAAAATGTTCTGATAACCGTCCCATAACGCCATCTATGTTTAGTTGCTCCCTTAGTTTACTTTTAAGATAGGTGTCTTACAGGATTGATATGGGTCGTGACATTCCATATTAATATTAAAATAAATATACTTTTCGGACATCGAACTGTGTTTCACCTATTGAGCGAAGATACGGGAGGCCCGTAATCCAGCCGTTCCCCTCATCCCCCAAGGGCTGGCAACGCACTTGTGACGCCTCTGGTGTTACTGGTGTCCATGGGCGACAGTAATCGCTTACCATCAGGCGATAAGTTTGCTTGTTTGCCCACAATTCCATTAAAAAAAAATATAGCACAACGCCATCTAGTCCTGTCCCATCTAATCTAGTCTGGTACCCATAACACAAGCTCTGCTTGGTTTGGGTTTGGATGGCTTTGTATGTTAGATGTCCAAAATATCTATTTATTGTTATTATTATTTATAAGGGTTACTTTATAAATAATAATGACAATATATATATTACTTGATAATTACTTAAAAGGCTTTGACTGACTATAACTGCTGTTGACTATATAATTATCCATAGGCAGAGGGGGGGGGGCAGATAAGGGCAGCTTCCCCCCCTGGGCTTGGTTACATCCCTGCTTACTTTCTTCTTTTATCGTTAAAGTTAAGAGAAAGACCTTTTTGCCATTTGGAGTATGATATATAACTTGTTAAAATAGTGCATCGCACTTTCTACCAACATGCTTGCAGTGCTGCGCTTTGAACCTCAAATGATGGCCATCTGCTTAGTCCACACTTCCTCACCAACATTACTGAATCTAGTTGAGCCACTTCGACTACCATGCAAATCAGATAATATAAAACAGAAGGAGGGAGGTCAGAGTGCAATACCATCTCTATATGTTGAGAATGCCAAGATTCTTCGAGGCCAATTTAGTCTTACCCTCCGCTGCATAGAAATGTGGCCCCTCCATGCATTCAGAATACATTTACTATAGGAAGTACTCATACACGTACTCAATTGATTTGTAACCATTCTTCTGAAGACCCTCTAAAGATACTTTTTAAATAGCTTTTCTGTATCTTATAATTTATTTTTAAAAAATCTATGCAAATAAATAAAATTGGAGTGTCTGTTTGTAATATTGAAATAACAGATTTTTTTACAATTTTTGTTTGTTTGTTTGTTTCTGCTAATCTCTGTAAAGCATGGACCGATTTTGACGGGACTTATACTGGCAGATAGCTAATTATGTAAGGAGTAACTTACTCTAAAGTTCATCATTAGCCCTAGTTTTTAAGACTAGCTTCGCCCAGCGGCGTTACTCGCTGCTATAACAATTATAGCTGGGAACAACTAGCTTAGCTAGTCTATTATAAAAATGTATGACATGTAAGTATCTCTAGCTAGAAATTCTAATTATTCTCAGTACCATACACAAGAATAAAATATTTCATTTAAAACTAAAAATAAACCACTATGTAAAAGAGGTAGTGGAGCCCCGCTGATATCAGCACGGACCGGGGCGGTACTACCTTCGCACAGAACATTCACGTAAATGGTGTGGGTCATACTGCAATGTTGCATTGTCTGCATTCGCAAGGAGTTTGGTGACCACCACTCTTGGATTCTGCCAACGCTTTCCATCATGCAGAGTAGAGTCACTTTGGCAGGCTCATAAATAAAAATTGGAAGATTAATATATACCAGAAATACTTACTGTCTCCTGAATGATTGTGAAATAGGTTTGCTTAATTTCAGCGTTTGTAATCACCTGTATAATTCTATCACAACTCAGACAACCTTTACAATGGGTCTTATTAAGAATAGTTTTTACATCTAAATCCATTGTATTTGTTTATAAATAAAATAATTTAAGTCAATTTTCACTTCAAGAAGAAGAAGCAAGAATTAAGTATTTGTTTTGTTTCAATTTTTTAATGCTCTCTTGACAGATCGATCGCCACTATCACTTTGAGACCGAGGTTTTTGTCTTCAAGAAATCAAAATTACGATATCATTCTGTCGAATATTATTTTAATGATTTAAAGCAGTAAGCCGTAGATCGTTTTTTTTTTCGAAAGACGGTCTCCCTGCATGTCATCCACATTTTTTATATTTTTATCATTAATTTCATCACGAAGACTCGAAGTCTTAGAATTGAAGACCTTAAATACTTGACATTGGTAGAAATAGCTGATACGACTGACTGCTATCTCATCAAAAGTAGTAAGTTAGTAAAGTAAGTAGTAAAGCAGTAAGTTAATTAGTTCATCTATCAATTTATTATATTGTGTTTTACTAACCAGACGAAGAAAAGGGTCACAACGTCTATAAGGGACAGCGGTGAGAATGATCGCTGCGGCGTTCAGCGAAGTAAAAGTAAAGGTAAGGGTGTAGCGAACAGATATCGCAACCTGGATGGTTGCGACCCTACACCAAATGTCCGGCGTTCTCTTCCTTGAGTTTCACCGTGGACGGTCCCGCCCGGTGAACAAGTAAATAGCAGCAATAAAGACCACTGCATTTTCATTTCCTCTGGACCCTAAACATAAAGAAACCTTTTTTTTCAATGCAATGTATGAATCTATCTCTCTTGCTGGCAAATCATATGGTCATCATTAGATTTGCGTCAGGAGTGGATAGTTGGTCTTTTTTCTTACTACCATACAGCCATCTTGTAAGTAAACATCTTTTGTCTTCTATCTTCCCAAATTATCTTTTTATAGTTAAAAAATTATAAGTTTAAAAAGTAGTAAATTTTATACAATAATTGCCTCTACGCCTATTTCTTTCCATGTTTTCTGTATTACGGTAAGATAACAATAAAATTATCAAATGATAACTTGTTTTTTTCTTCATATTTTTTTTTATTTAAGTATTAGAAAACCTCTTCGGATCTCCTCCTCCTTGCGAGCCAGAAGTACATGTTTCTACTAAAAACCAACTCGACGGTCGGGCTCATCCCCGTATCTCGTCCATATTCTCCACCTAGGTTCTTTATTAAAAGTGGCAATTAAAATAAGTACACTTAGACAGGTATTTATAGGTAAGATTGTATGAGGCTACTACGAGGTATTACGAACTGCTGAAGGTCGAAAAATGCCGTCGGATTCGGATAGCACTGGAGCGGTTATTGTGGAGAGTCAAGGGGGTGGTCTTGTACCAACAGTGGACTTCTTCAGGTAAGGTAATGAAATATAATGAAAATAAAGCCCTAAATACAGGTATTTACATCATAATTTTATTGCACATTCATCTTAAAAGCTACTAGATATACCTGTGTTACATGTCAAAAAAAATTTTGTTTTGAACTGCACGTAGCAAAGACCCTTTTTAATAAAGAGGTACTGAAATCCCGAAGAACAGTATCATACGGAGTACATAACTTCAACGACATAACGATATTTTTAGGATCGAACCCTTAAAGTTTACCCTTAATTTCAGATACTAACTAGACTGTTGTCATAAAAAATCAGGCCATGTATAGAGAAATGCATTGAGAAGTTTTGGTCTCCTATCCTACTCTGGCTCTTGGTGGGATTGTGTCAAGTGTTCCATCTCTTCGCAGTGCTGTTGTCCTGGTAGTTCGCTCCCTCATTCGGCTCTTTCGACACCCACGCACTATATGTTAAAATGCCTTAGTTGCGGACACCCTCAGTTGGTAGAATTTTTCGATAATGTCGTTACAAAACACCCCTGAATAAAACTCCCATGACTTTATTTAACAGTTTTTGAGATATTAGAAAAAATAAGAAATATCCAAAGAAACCAGAAAAAATCATTATCTCAGTTTTAAATTGCCAAGCCGCCATATTAACACTCCCCTCCCCCGTCTGCCAAGCCGACCACCCGCCAGCCAGCCAGTAGTGGGGATGTGACTATATAATCCAAATGCCGAGCCATTATTGAATCATTATTTCGTGTGATTAAAAGACGTTATCAAAACTCCTCCCGACTTTTACTCCGTCTGTTTCAAAATATATATTTTTGACTAACTTATTATGGATTGAAAGATTTGTAATAAAGGCATAATATAAGCAAGAAAAACTTTACACAACTGCGCAGTTTTAAGTAAAAAACGGTTTTTTTTATAATTTCGGAATATGTTTTTTTGTCTTTGGGTATAAGCATTTTTTTAAAGACGATTATTCAGTTACACTAATATGTACTCTCACAAAAAAGACAGTGCAAGACTTCGAAAATAATAATTTATAAAGTTTTTGGTTAGGGTTGTCGCCTAACCAGGTGCCTACTAGTTTTAGAAAAGCAAACAATTGCTTTGTGTTTCTGAATAAGCTGATTGCTGCTCGATCGAGCGTGCCGAACGGACGTGTTATTAATTTCAAATATAATTCAAATTCATTGTTACATAGTAATTTAAACTTGAACACTAACTGTTAGAATAGTGATTTGTTTTATCGTTCACTGCGATTGCTTAGCGCCCCTCACCACCTGGAGGAAAAGAGACAAGACCTACATTCTTGAACTTACTCACTCGGAGTGCCAAATCAAGAGACCGAGCACATTGTGGATTCAAAATATTACAAAGATGTCATTGCTGCGATCGCCTGGAAGTGGCTCGAACATTGGACGGAGCGGATCTCCAGCGGAAATTTTACTAATCAATAAGATAATGATAGGAGTAATACTTTACATCATCAGGCCTTATATTTAGCTAAACCGATTTTGATAAAAGTGTGCTCTGAGTCGAATAGATTACCTTCTTTTCTTAAGTCGGTTAAAATTTAATACTTTCATCAGAATAAAGGTAAAACTTTTTACTTTATTATCATACCAGACTTTCTGGTCGCCTATTTAAAACTGTTTAGTTTTTATATTTGTGACAACCCTATTTCCATAGAAATCTGAAAAAACTTTAGAAATTAAATATCTCGGCAGTCCTGCTATATAAAAAATTCGGTTTTACTGCTATTGTGTAGATATATTCGGTATAAGAAACCAAAAATGCTAATCTTAAATAAATAAATAAATATGTTCAGACATTTTAACACACAACGCCATCTAGTTCCAAACTAAGCAGAGCTTGTCCTATGGGTACTAGACAACTGATAGTAGTACTTATATACTTTCTTTTTGTAAATACATACATATTATACATAGAAAACACCCAAACTCCGAAACAAATATTTGCAGATCATACAAACATTTGGTCCGACTCAGGAATCACAGCAGTCGCATTCGCTACCACTGCGCCACAGAGGCAGTCAAATGATTTAACATTCAAATTTAACTACATATATTTGTAAATAATTTATTTTCTCGATTTCTGTATCGGTAAACTGTTTGTTTTCACTACTAATTATGTTTGAGGTTGCCAATTATTTAATATATTATAACCAGATATCAGTTTTCTTGTTTTTGAAATATAAGCGAATTTACTTTTTATGAATGACCTTGAACTCTCATAAAAAATGTGTATGGAAAACTATGTAAAATATCATCCTGGGTTATCTTTATATCGATGTATTTTTATTAAATCTACGATATTTAATCATAAAACAAGCTTGTACGGAATTAAGTACAAATAACACAGTGTGCCACGGGATGATTTAGGCAGTTCATCATTATGCGGGACGGCTTTACACATAATTATTTTAGAAGTATAGAACACAATCGCTTGTCACTGCGAACTCACACATAACAATTAAAAAAAAAATGTGGGTTTTGATTCCTTTGCAAATGTCGAAAATTTGCAGCATTAAGGACTCTTTCTTTAGATTGCGTTGGCTTAGAAGTTTAATTTTTTTACAGCTTCAAGGGACAGTAGACTTAAATATTTTATATGAACAGCTTGATACCTCCACGCGTCCCTGAGAAACAAAGTCTTAATAGACAGACAGACAACAAAGTGAACCTATAACGGGTTCCGTATTTTCCTTTGACGTACGGAACCCTAAAAAAAAATGATAATTTCACGCACACGTGAATACATTGTGTTAAACAGTGTAACCCGTAGGCTCATTTGAGCTTATACTTTGGCAGAGGGGAACGCCTGCGTATGGATACTCCCTACCGTGTTGTCCTATGATTGTATGTGCCCAATTCTATTACAAAGATAGATACAGGTACATTATGAAGATAGGAAAAAAATCAGTTGGAACGGCACAATTCAACTCATCTTCTTCTTCCATCCATGCGAGACCTTCAGATGCTGCTGCAGGTTCATCCGAGACTTGAACACCTTATTGGGGCAGTGCGGACATTCCACTGACGCCGACTCCGGCGGGTGAACGTACTTAGAGTGCTGATGAAGGCAGAGCCGACTTTTGAATTCTTTCCCACATTTTTCACATTTGTGGATCTTGTTGCCTATAAAAAATAGTAGCAAATTACAAGTAAAGTAAGTACTAGGTTCTTACAATTATGTAAAGAGCAAAACTATAGTGATTTAACTTTATTAAATACCAGCTGACCCGGCAGACTTCATACTACCCTGCCATATTTTTCTTTACTAAATATTTTCTAAATTCCTAAACCCTTATTTCAATAACTATGCACGCTTCATTTTCGTACAAGTAGTTAAACAAGTAAATTAATTATTTTTAAAAAAGTTGCAAAGCCCGTGTCGCAAAGTGTTACATTAGCTGACCATACATTTACTGTCACCGTATTGAGGGGTATTGAATCATCGCAACCCCACAGGCCTTTCTTAGAAAAGTACTTTTGACCTACTATACAGATTCAAGATAATCACGCACGATAACTTACCGCTAGGATGCACATTCCTCTTATGATTCGCAAGATACTTCAAACTCCTAAACTTCTGCCCACAAAGCTCACACTCCTGAGAATCCTCTATAGCCTCATGGACCAGCTTCACATGTTCCCTCAACGTCAACTTCGACTTGAAGTTCCTGTTACATCTCCCACAAGTCAAAATCACATCCGGTTTCTGATGCTCATTGACCAAGTGCTCTTTTAGACAATACTTCGGCAGATCCAGTAGGCAGATCGGACAAGAAACTGTCTCCAATAAATCCTGATCGTTCGTGAAGTATTTAGCCTCTACTTCCTTCATAATCTGCTGGAAAGATGTCCGTTTCCTCACTTTCTGTTCCGGCCGACATTCTTGACGGTGAATTACTAATAATTTTCTTTCTTGAAATGTCTGCATGCACAGGTTGCATTTAAATAACACGCGACGGTAGTTATGCTTTGACACCATGTGGTCTGTTAGATGGTTGGAGTCGAAATCCTCGAGGCAGTGGAGACATATCATCATACCGGTTTTGGGGTCCATCATGGCATCTGTGGAATTAAACTCTATGGGTTCCTGGTTGGTTTGTACGCATTGAGCGAGTTCCAGAAGGGCCCTGGAAGATCATAATATTTTAATGGGTGTTAGTGTCAGATATGGGTTTATGAGATAAGTTATTTTAATATTTATTTAAATAAATAAATAAATAATAAATAAATATTTCGGACATCTAACACAACGCCATCTAGTCCCAAACTAAGCAGAGCTTGTATTATGGGTACTAGATAACTGATATGAATACATAAATACTTTTTTTTTGTAAATACATACATATTATACATAGAAAACACCCAAACTCCGAAACAAATATTTGCAGATCATACAAACATTTGGTCCAACCCAGGATTCGAAACCCGAGACCTCATGGACAGCAGTCGCGTACGCTACCACTGCGCCACCGAGGCAGTATTATAAGTCAAATAACAAGTAACAAATTTAAATAGTCCATATGTTGAGATCTACACAAGACGAGTGGAGCCAAATTACAATGAATTGGTATCCAAGAGATGTCGAAGATGAAACTCACTGCGGGACCCAAACAGAGGAGAGTTGCTCAAGACGAGAAGCAATGGAAACTACTAGAAGAGGCTTTTGCCAAATGACACACTGTGTTGAGAGACAACCAATAGCCAAACAAATCAAACAATAGATAGAAATTAATATAATCCAGTTTAACGGACCGAATCAATTAATAAATTATCTTCTGAAAGCGGTGCTAAGATGCTATTTTCTGTTGTTGCGTCTCTAAGTAAGCAAAATATTTTTTTACATTAATTTTTAGTTTGGATTTTGGCATTGTTCCGAGAGATCAATGAACAATTTAAATCTGGTCTTGTTTGCTGTGACACAAGCTTTGAGCTTATTGCAGAAACTGTTGATAAGTTCAAACCTGAAATTTGTTTATATAGAAATTGAATAAATAAATAAATTGTAATATTATAAGGAAAAGGGAACACAAAACAAAGCAGAAAATATTTATATAAATAATAACTGACCTATGTAACTTCGTCTACCGCTTCTATTGACCGTAGCTTGATGTTTTAAGTGTAACATCATACATATTGTTTGGATTGAAAAAGTTTGGAGTAAAAAATAGCAGATAGCCATTAGTTTATTTTTTTGGAATGTTTAATGGTAAACAGTTATTTAATACAACTGTGTAAACAACCCCCTCAATACAAATCTTTTCAAAAGAAGCAATTTTCGCCCATTTGTGCAACGTTTTTCAATCTACTTTTTTTTTGTTATTGAGTGATGTTATATAGCCAATAGGCTTCCTCAATAGATGGACTATCTAATAATGAAATAATTTTTCAAATCGGACTAGTCATCCCTGAGATTAGCATGTTCAACCAAACAAACTCTTCAGCTTTATATTTTTTTTATCCTAGATGAGAATTGAAACCACAGCTTAGAGCTCACAGGCAAGTTAAAAAAAGTATGTTTTTTTCTTAACTCTATGAAAGCTATCATGCCATTTTGTTGGTTGATCCTAATCAATTCTACTTTGCTTATATATATATATATATATTACTTCATCTTGCAGTTCATGTATAATTGATGAGTAATATTGTTAATACTATTTTCTCTCTTCAATTGGATTGATAGAGTTCATATCCCTAATTATTTATATTAGGTATATATAAGAGATTAGAAATTAGAAAACTCGTCCCGATAGACCGATCCAGTTTGGACTATAGACAAGTACAATTCTTTTATGTATTTTTTTAAAACAATTGCATCTAACAGTTACATACATGGTATTATAGTGATCCTCGTCATCTTCTTCTTTTATTTCGGTTTTAACATTTACTCCTAGATCATAACTACTGCCTTCTAACGGATCAGTTTCCATTTTTATTTTATTTGGTATATAACATTTATATTAGAAATCTTGGAGCGGTCATTATCCTTTGCTTTGTTTTTTTTTTATTTACTCTGTCATTTTGACATTTAGGAGTTGATTGTTTAGTGTGTGTAGTGTACGCTATCGATATTTTCTAAGAATTCAAAATAAAACCATAATCTATAAAAACTGTGTATAATAATTATACCAAAACCAATAAGGTTTTATTGGTAGACCACTTAATTTAATATTATATTGAAATAAAAATGCTTAAAAATCGCAAATTGATATAAAAATAAGTTTGTTAAGTGATATTAAGGTTTTTATTTTTGTACTGTTGCTTACATCTTGAACTTTTTATATTGAACTCCGATAACATAAGGCTTATCAACAATATCGCAAACATTTAAAAAGTCTTCTTTATTTCTATATTTATAGTAAGAGTCTTTTGATTTCCACTTTGTACTGAACTGTTGATCCAGATGGAATGGTTCTGACGTCTGGATATCCAAAGGCTCTTGTGGTACGGGCAAGACAAGTCTGTAATAAATATACACAAAATTATGAAACAAGAATTTCTTTTTATTAAAAACATAATGATGCACTTCCGGCCTTATTTCTAAGGCCGCGTTAAAGTCTTATCCATGCGATATGTCTCTGAACAATCTTTACAGACAACATATTATTAATGTTTTTATAATTGATTTACAAAGGCGGTTTAAATCCGATCGAGAGAAATGCTCTGACACGTTTGATACTATTGAAAAACTTAAAAAAAATAGATTTTCTAGATTCCCCTTCTCAAGTTATGCACTTTGTTAACATTTCCGGAAGCTTTCCGTGTTTTAAGGTCTATCAACACTAAAAAACGAATAGCAATACGTGTCGCAACGATGGTCAGATCTTGACGTTCACTCTAGTCGTAGCAGGCGTGTGAAACGTGCGCTCTCGATGAAAACTATGCCATATTATTTATCAAGACCCTGCTATCACATACTTAAACCACGACCTTCAAAAGATACATGCGCGCCGTCGACGGCGTTTCTCTCCATCATATTTGAACCACCTCAGTAATTAAGGCCAGATAGCGAAAATCTACTGTTAAATAATTATTGTAAAGGAAATTATTTTATTGTAGTAATTGGCTAAAATTAAGATTTTACTAAAGTACCGTTACAACTATTATTATCTATAAAGTAAGGGTTCATGACTTTTACAAAAGCTTATCTTAAATAAAATTACTTATTGCAACATCCTATTTCAATTTACCTTGTGGCATGTAAATACATTCTATGCGTCATGTTATCTTTTGTGCCGCTGTATGTGTAGTCTCCTAGTATAGTGTGACCAATAGCGCTACAATGAACGCGAAGTTGATGACGACGACCTGTCATAAAATTTGTTATGAGAAAACAGTTTTAACAGCTCTTTAAGGGTTGTCGAACTCATGAACTTGTAGAGAATAAAATATAGGGTTGACTTTTTTCTTTACAAACAAGACGATACAGAATTTGAATGCTAGACTTTCCTGTGGGCTCTTGCTCATTATTGTATGCCAATTATATTCTAAAAAAAATACCTGTGATAGGCTTCAGCAAAACGACAGACACTGGATCTCCCTCAAAGTATCCCGTTTCTAGTCTCAAAGCCCGTGTGTGGGCGCTCCTACACTGTATGCAGTTAGCGGCTCCTTCAGCTGTGGTGAGTGCCGACATTCTATGACTTGAACTTTGAGTTAATGGATCCAAACCTAAAAAAAGAATGTACATTTCAAATAATATTATAAATAACATCTACCTTTCTATACCGCGATAATTTTCTCTTACAACTTTCTACAGTTTAGTAATAAGTAAATGCATCATAGTACAAAACTACGCCAACATGACGAAAGAACCTCAACTGAATGAAAATATATTGGCAATGCCTAAAAAAAGAGTGACAAGTAAAACTTACCAACATCGAACTGTATATCAGCCACTTCAAACGTTACGTGATCCCTCAAAACGGCTAAATAATACTTTTTAGTAGACCTATTCTCAAATAACTTGCCAGCTCTGCTGGCTGACATTTTATTCTTCGCTATACATAGCACACCACTCGTCGCATAGTCAAGACGTTGTACGAAATGTAGCGGGAATACGGACGTGGAGAGATGTGAGTCAGGAGAGGCAATGTGATAAGTTACGGTGTTCTGAAAGTTGAATATCAAATAGCAATCAAGTTTTTTTATTACTTAACATGTTATTTTGATATTATACTAAAATATAATTTATTTATTCAAAATAACTATGTGTGAAACGCAACTCAAAATAGCTAGTATATTTGGGTGTTTTTTTTAAACATTAGTTGAGCAGAGATGAGGATAATTGAGTTAACTACGTCGCTTATAATAATACTATATTAATGGCATATTTGCTTGCGTGACATACTACAACAATATGTAAAGAATATTTATTATTTCTTCATTTTCCTGCTTTGTCAGAATTATCGATACATTATATTATCCCAACACTATTCTGTTTACATAAAAAATATAACCTGAAATTAATAGAAGTTTTATATTTATTGCACTGATTATAGGTACTGACCTTTTCGTATTCATCATCTGAGTTGATATACATATCATAAGGTTTATTTACAACTAAGAAATTGTCACTTTCATACAGCTTTTCGACTGCCATTTTCGTCTCAGTTTGCTTCCGATTTCCAGATTATTTTCGTGCGTTCAAAGTTTTTCCACTCAATTGATAGCTTTTCTAATGGTAATAAGCTATTTTATAAAAAAGGGGAGAAACGGGGCACTAAAAATGTTTCGAATGTATTTTTCCAGTCTGTATTACTCTATTAGCATAAAATTTATACCTCCAGCAATAGAATTCATTTTCGTTTTCTTCTGTTTTTAGGTGTTTGTATCCAGAAAATTAAAAATTTACTTCATTATCAAAAGTCATATATGATGTTATTCAGTACTACACTAAATATGTTTACACAAAACAGCAAAATATTTTTAAACAAAAGCCAGTTTCTATTTTCAATAAATATTACCTAATAGTTTTGTTAGCTAATTCTTATACGCATGAAATTTTTTTTTATGAATGCACTCGATAAAACGTCAACTCTGGCATTTATAGTCAAAATATTAACCTACCAATATGGAATGGTATGATTGCCCGATGAATTCTTGCCTTAACATTTGACTTCTTAAATAAATAGGTTACCTGGAACAGTTTGTTGAACTTTAATTATTTAGCTTCCCACGAAGATTTTTGTAATATCATAAATAAAATGAAGCGATATAAACATCATAAAGTCAAAGCAGAGATGCCGGAGACATCATCCTCTCACACCCGAGAGCAAAAAGAACATGATCTGGCATATTACATTCACGATCGTGTTGAATTGATGCATCAAGTATTTTCGGTTTTAAAATATAAAGAATTGAAGGCAATGGCGCCGGCTTGCGTTAGAAATATATCAGTGGATGATCTCCAGGAGCTGTGTACCGAGGAGGTTTGTTACCTTTAGTGCATAATTAAAAAATAATCCTATCTATTTTTGCAACAGTTTTCATTGCCTCTTGACTCCTGTGGATATTATTGTGATGTTATATAGGCTATAGTCTTCCTAAATAGATGGACTATCCAACACTAAAAGTTTTTCAAGTAGAACCAGTGGTTTCCAAAATTAATTCAACCATACCAACAAACTCTTCAGCTTTAGTATATTAGTATAGCTTATTACTGTATCCATTTGATGAAGTTTTAAGAATATGCAGTATCACCACCCGTATTTATTTTCTCCCAGTTGTTATCATAGGATAACAATAGTGAAGCTTTGTTGGAGGTCTTTGGGCGGCTTGAATACATCCAATGGCAAGATTACATACAGAACATAGTCTTGCCAGTCCCCAACCTGCACTTAGCTAGAGCGGGGATGTATAGCCTTAATCCTCTCTTGAGAGGAGACCAGAGCCCAACAATGGGACATTATGGGTTGTTGATGATGATGATGATGAGATATTTCCTGGGCGTCATAAGAGCAGAGCTGAGGGTACAAATTACCAGGACAACAGCACTTCAAAATAGAAAAATTTGATATAAATGTCATACCAACCTGTTGCAGGGTTGTATAGTAAGACAAAACTGCCTTGCTTTTTGTATGTATCCTCATATGAAGCCAGCCATAGTAGAACAGTTTATGATGTGGTAACTTATTGACAATCTTCTATCTTTACAGCTGTTAGGTATAAGTTCAAAACGTCTCTGTGCTATTCTGGACGGAGCTGAGCCACCATCGGACACGGAGTCCTCGAGCCAGTCTGCTACAGAACAGATGGAGACCATATCCTTAGACTCTATATCTTCAGATGAGGAAATACTGAGTGAGGAGAGAAATAAGAAAAAGAAGGTAAGAGTGTTTTAATTTTTATATAGGGTAATCTGTAATTATAGTGAAGGTGATGTAATACAAGAGTATTACATCACCTTCACTATAATTACAGAGCTGGTTCACACTGGTTTTCTGTGAGACCGTGTGTGTATCACTCTGGTTGAGCCAACTCACTCATGCCGAAGTGTGGCTCTCCCGCAGTAACTAGAGAAAGGTTGTTGGGTTGTTGAAAATGGCTGATAGACTGTGACTTCAAAAGGTTGTGTTTATTTCATTTATTTGGTACAGAAATAGACAACAAACCAAGTCAAACAAATATGTATTATACGTTATTACAATAGGCATGATGACAGTAACCTAAAACAACTAAAATTATGTATTTATCTGATAAAATGGGATTCATAGAGTATAAAAATCGTATTTCTTTTTATACATAGATCGAGATTTTTAGTTAAATAGCAAAATTAAACGACAAAATGAAGCAATCAACCACGTACATTGAACACCAATCGGAGCGAGTTACGTCACTTATGTATGAAGATTACTTCGTTCGTATATATTCGACGATCGCTTTACTGGTTTTAAGAGCTATAATTGACATTGGTTGTCAATTGGTGACGTCGCGTCTTACACAAACAGACGCCATGACACCACCGAGCGTTTAGTCGTGGATTTTAAACTTAAAATTTAAATAGTAATTCTTTCTTCCTAAAGCTTAATTTTTTGTACAAATATAACTGGTTATGACAATAGAAAATACTTCCGAACATCATAAAACAGTTTTTCAAACTAAGTCATCATGCCCATTAGTAATGTTATTCTTAATAACAGCCCTTATTATTTTATGTCGTCAGTCCTGGATGATCATGAACATCTAAGACAATTGGGAAGTCAGTGCCCTAAAATATACTGACAACTAGCTCAACCTTCGAATTCTGTGAATAGTTAAAACAGGTTGAACTAGTAGCTGACTTCGATAAATTTTATCTAATAAAATCTAGGAAAATTATGTAATATTTTCCTTATTTAACCAAGAGTTGGGTTTTAACCAGGTAGTGTTAAACTCAAAAATATTTTTCCAGCATAAACACCGCAGTCGCAATTCCAAATCCAAGTCTAAACACAGAAAGTCCTCCGATGTTGATAATGATGAGGATATAGAGAAGTCCAAGGCGTCCAGAGCTGGTCTCACGGTCTTGGAGCTTTTGGAGCTGCAGGCGAGGGCCAGGGCCATAAGGGCGCAGCTGCAACAAGAACAGACCAGTAAGTTATATTAAGATGAACACAGTTATCATGTGTTATTTTCATGATTCCGTACTCAAAGGGAAAAAACAGAAGCCTATTACTAAGACTCCGCTGTCTGCTTGTCACCAGGCTATTTCTAATGAACCGTAATAGTTAAACAGTTGAAAATTTCACTGATGACGTATTTCTGTTGCCGTTATAACAAAAATACTAAAAACAGGATAAAATAAATATTTAGTGGACATACAACATACGTGATTGTTTGGACATTTTTGGTTAATATTAATAACGGCAGTAGCGAGTAGGCACGACAATTGCAGGATTCAGTTAGCCGAGACAACGCCATCTCTTGAACGGCAGGTTAAATTCAGTGTAATACTTTCGACATAATTGTGATCCAGATACTATCATTATTAGTGGTATTTATTTAGCAGGACCAGTCAAAGAGACAGTAGCTGCGAATTCCACGGAGTCTACAAAGTCACAGTCATCTGAGGATGAAGTGGAGATAAAGGAAGAGCCGGCAGAAGTCGTTGAGATAAGCAGCGATGAAGAGAAGCCAAAGATTGAAGAGTTGGAAAAGAGTGAGCTGAATTTAATTTAATATATTACTTGCTGAGCCAGCAAAATTCGTACCATATTCATTTTCGTGAATATTTTCAAAATTACTGATAACCTTCTTTCAGTATTTAAACCCCTCTCAACTTTCCGCAAACGGACGAAGAAAATACAACACTTCCAGTTTTCTTTTAATTTTCTTATATACAAACTTTGTTCTAACAGTAACAAACACATAGAAATACTATCCAATTTGGTGCAGTCGATCGAAAGATAAGCGCGTACATGCATTTTAAAATAATTTTGAGGTCCCCTGTATCACTCTCATGACTTAGACGAATCTATCGATACCACTCACATAAAAACAAGCCGTTTAGCCCCTAGGGTGTGCCAAAGAAATATACATTAATACATTATTACGCAGTGAAGCTAAGTTTGCACCTCGTGTCGAGGAACAATATTAAATAGCTATTATTGCAAAGTACATCATTCAAATTATTACAAAAAATTTACATAGGCGACATTTTGTAACAAACATTTCTTTAATTTTTAAAGTCTGTTTTTAATAGCGGTTTGCTTTTTTGCATACCGTATCAATGCGAAGTCCAAACTTAGCTTGGCTGCGTTGTATATACATACATATAGACGGGTAAAAAAGATTTGCAACCAACCAAAGTAAAGGCTCTGCTTAGTTTGGATCAGACCGCATATGGCCGTGCATGAGATGTGTGACGTTATTATAATTATTCTTCGAGTAAATAATAACATTGTCTTTTTCCCAGGTAATCCTCATTCAAGATCACCAGAAATACAATCCAAAACAGTCACCAAACGTGTCAACGACCTCGTAATAACTGTGCCTCAGCAGAAAACACAAAAAATTAAATTGAATCGCAATAAATCTACATCACAACAAACTAATACTAATACTAAAGTAACAAACATCAGCGACAAAGAAAATACAGATAAATCCAAAGAAACAGTGAATAAAGTCAGTCAGTCAGTCACTAAAGGTACTCACATCGACACATCAAAAGAAACATGTAAAGGAAAAGATAAAAATAAAGAGAAATTTAAAAAGAAAAAGAAGAAACGACTATCTAATGTTAGCGACAACGATGAAATCACACTACAGTTGTCAGATACTGAAAAAATGGATCTTCTAGAAGACTTAGATCGAAAGAACTACGACAACGTTAGTTCTGATACGAGTTCAGGTTCAGAATCTGATAAAGACGTTCCCAAAAAACTCAATCGTAAACGTACAGAGAATCGTAAACTTAAAGATGAAATCAATATCAGCGAAAGGAAAACATCTAGAGAAGGTAAGCAATCTAAAGATGATTCAGAAGAAACTGTGGGACTAAAAGTAGATGTTAGTGTTGAAAATGAAAATGCAGAAGATGAAAAAAGTCAAGATATTGAAACAGACAGTATTGCAACTAAAGAGACGGAGTCTAAAGAAACTGAAAACTCTAGCATCATTGAGGATGGTATTTCTCAAAGCACTCCTCAAACAGATATAGAAGCTGTTGAGGGAATGAAACCCGACGTTGAAAGTACCGAAACAGATACTGTTCAAGAAGATGATTCAACCATTCAAAATGATGATTTAACAGCTACTACAGAAAGTGCTGAAGTATGTAACAGCTCGCCGTCAAATGTTGACGAACCTGCATCTAGCGAAGAAAATATTCATGAAGCAGAATCAGAAAAGAAAAATACTGAAAATGATCTATCAGAAGGAGAAATATCTGAAAGAGAAAGTTCAGAAGTTGAAGCAGTAGATCTAAAGACGGAAGTAGTTTGTATCTCAGATGAAGAAGAAGGCAAGCCCAAAAAGAAAAAAAAGAAAAAAGATAAAAAATCTAAAAAAGATAAAAAGAATAAGAAGAAGGATTTTCGCGAGAGTAGTGATCAAAATTATCACGAATTAATTGAATGCAACAAGAATCCTCGTATCACGGTACTTGTCCCTTATGGGCTTGAAAGAGAAGTTATCATAAATAAAACTACGAATGAGCATTCTACCCCACTTGTGCATTTAAAAGGTATAAACAGCAGCATAGAAGAAACTAAACCACCATCAAGCAAACCAGTACCGTCTGCTCTTGAACGGAGTTCTTCACCTAGGAGCGCTAACTGTTCTGGTCTTGGCAAGTCCGCCTCCGCCAAATTAAGTGCTGTTGAAATTGATCTGACTACTTCGGAGAAATCGCAAGATTGCTCTTCTATCATTTCAGTCAGGTCAGATCCAGCTGAGAATCCATCTGGCGTTGACAATCAAACTATTGGAAATGAGAGTCCGAACGAGATTGTGGAAATTAGTGACGAAGTGTATGAACTTTCAGACGACTCGTCCAATGAAGATGAAATTGAAACACAAAATGTATTGTCAAAAGAACCGACGACAGCTGAAATAGAAGCTTTATCGGCGAAAATAGATGAAATAGAAAGAATTGATGTTATAACAGACGAAGAAATAAAAGAATATGAGGCTAAACATCAAGAAGCGAAAGAAATAGCGATGTCTTGGAAAGATAGATACTTGGACAGCAAGAAAGTTAAGAGAGTGCTTAATACATCAAACATATTGAATGCTCTAAGAAAGAAGAATAGACAGTTGAAAAAGAGACTAGAAGAGTCGAAAGTAGAGAATCAAGAAGCTGATAATGTAGTACCGACTGTTGACGTAGTACCGACTGTTGAAAATGTTCAAGAAGAAATAAAAGAGCCAGAAATTGCAGAAGGATCTATAGAACATTACAATACTTTAGAAGGTTCGACGAAATTCGTCGATCCAGTCAAAGAACCGCCTATTACTGATACATTAAAGAAAGATGCTAAACAATTGCTTAAAATGTATAAAAAGCTGCTAAAATATAATGATATGAGTAGAAAGAAGGATCCTACAAAGAAGAAGAAGAAAAAAAATAAAGAAAAGAAGGATAAAGAGTGTAAAGATGGTGTTGTAAATAAAGAATCGCAATAAAGTAAATAAGTACGCGAACTTTCATTTCCATTTAGTTGATGTGTCATCCATCGCCATTACAAAGTATTGGAGCCAGAATGATTTGAGGACGGTTGGACCGGCTCGACCGAGGCGGACAGAAGACAAACCTAAAGTGACATCATTCGTGCTATTGTTTTCCGTTGTTGAGTGCGAGACCGGAGGCTCAGTGATGCAGAACCATCTCAATATGCCAACATGGTGTAGGTCATCATGCTGCATTGTTGCATTGCCTGCATTCACAATGAGTATAGTGATCAGCACTCTTAGATTCTTCTCATGTTTTTCATCAAGCAGAGTAGAGTCAGTTTGACAGGCTCACACATAAAAAAACAGTTACGCCTATGGTAATAGGAATGAGGAACTCTTCTCTAAGAACTAACCTAGTAATTCCAGCCAGGTCAGAGGTCAGTCTATAGATGGTTGACCAATTTACATATAGAAACCTCTCCATGGTTGGGTGAACGTTGTCTGTCCCAGTTCTTATTAACACTTGTGGCGTGTGTGTGTCGTTGCGGGTAGTTAGAGCAGTAAAAAGCCCAACATCAGTCTATTTGATGTCGAATAGACTTGGGTTTATAGATCTGATGCCAGTCCAAGTAACAATACATATGTGATTGTTGTGCTTGAGGTCTCGTGCTCGATTGTCAGGTCGGACCAAATGTTTGTATGATCTGCAAATATTTGTTTCGGAGTTTGGGTGTGTTCTATGTATAATATGTATGTATTTACAAAAAAAGGATATATGTATTTATATCAGTTGTCTAGTACCCGTAACACAAGCTCTGCTTAACTTGGAACTAGATAGCGTTGTGTGTTAGATGTCCGAAATATGTATTTGTTAAATATTTATAAAAAGCGGTAGAGATATGTGCTTCCCCGTTAAATGAGCTGTGTTAAAGTAGTGATTTGAAGTTCTCCTAATTTGCAATTGTCTAATTTTATACCGAATAGGGTCATATATACTTTCTCTCTGTGCGTATGTGTATATAAGTTATACACTATACTCTATACATAAAGAGTTTGATTGTTTGCTTAAACGCGTTAAGCTCAGGAGCTAGTGGTCCGATTTGAAAATTTTTTCAGTGTTTTATAGCCCATTTAGATATAGGCTATATACAATTACGCTAAGATCACCAATGAGGAATGATAATAAAACGGAGGAAAATTATTACGGTGCGGGCAATGGGAGACGCAAACGGGGTTGCGTGGCTCAGCAAATTTATTAAAATAAGAAATACCTGTATTTGTTTTTATTTAAATATTGTTTTTTTTTACCCGACTACGGCGGAGGAAACGTAATTCCCATGGCCTGTCTATGTATGTTTTCTCTTTTTTTTTATGTATACGCTGCCAAAATGATTCTGCCCTGCCTGGTGGAAAGCATGAGCAGAATCCAGAGTGGTGGTCACCATCCTCAATGCGAAAAAGAACAATGCAGCATGGTGACCCACACTATGGCGGCCTGGTGAGATGCTTTTTCACGCCCCGCTTAAAGCACCCAGGATCATAGTGGGAAGGAAACACGTGCGCTGGTAGTGAGTCCCAGGTTTTGACCGCTCGGCACAGGAAGGAAGCACCGAAGCGATGAGTACGAGAACGTATGCCTTCCATTTTAAAGCGGTGACTTCTAAGGCCGGCACGTGTTGTTCTGTAGAGGAAGGGAGAGGGGGGATCAATTGGAAGAGCTCTTCAGAACACTCACCATGGTANCCTTCCATTTTAAAGCGGTGACTTCTAAGGCCGGCACGTGTTGTTCTGTAGAGGAAGGGAGAGGGGGGATCAATTGGAAGAGCTCTTCAGAACACTCACCATGGTAAAGGCGATAGAGGACTGCCAAGGAGGCGATATCTCTACGCAACTGTAGAGGCTCAAGGGTCTCGGTGGCTTCGGGACTATCGACAATACGACAAGAGGTCAAACAGGTACAGTGCGGTACCACCGCAAAGGTAAGAACAGTACTCCACGCACGAGCGAACCTGGGTCTTGTAAAGAAGACACAGATGCCCGGGCGAGAAGAACCGTCTCACCCTGTTTAACACACCTAGCTTCCGTGAGGCCGCTTTAGTGATACTCTCAACGTATTCGCGTGGGTTGAGGTCTCGGCAGATATCCATGCCCAGGATAGCGAGCCTATCTTGTAATGGCATTTGGGTGCACTGAAAAGTGGGAAGGTGGAGGAATGGAGACTTTTTAGCTGAGAACGCGTACACCTGTGTTTTCTTGGCGTTGAACTCGACCAGATTCTTACAGCCCCATTGAAAAATGCGGCCCAGAACATGGTCAAGTCGGGCGACAAGTTCTTGTTGTCTTCCTTCAACATCTGCTGGTTTGTTAGAGGGTTGTCCGAAATATTGTCCATGAACTGTACTGTCGTCTGCATAACAATGAATGTTGCCAAGGGCTTACATGTCTTTGTGATGCAGAACGAACAGTGTAGGCGACAGGACGGACCCTTGAGGTACTCCGGCGTTAATCCGCTGATACTCGGAGGCCGCACCGTCGCAAAGGACTCTGATGCGGCGCTGGTGCAGAAACGCGGCAATCCAATTGCAGAGTTTGGGGGGCAAACCGAAAGCCGGTAGCTTGGAGAGAAGCGAACGGTGCCAAACCTTATCAAAAGCCTTGGCCATGTCAAGGATGATGGCCAAGGATTCCCCATGCCTGTCAATAGCCTCACCCCAAAGGTGTGTGACGTACGCTTAAAGATCACCCGTGGACCAGTTCACATGTTCACCGTGGCAGTCACTACTGACCCGATTTTAATGAACGAGGTGTTAGTCCAAGATCCCATTCACAACAGTCCCACGTCATTTTAGAAAAGATGAAATTTTTAGGATAGTTGGTCCAACAAAAACTCAAAACAGAATGGAAACTCGCTAAGCTGAAAGTGCGGCTGTTTTATAGTTAGAAGGTATTAAAAGTCAAAAAAGAACCATGCTATCACACCATGACACCACCGAGCATTTTCTCGTGAGTTTTAAACTTAAAATTTAAATCGCAATTATTTCCTACTAAAATTTTATTTTTTATTGAATAGATAACTTAATAGATAGTTCCGAACATCATAAAACAGTTTTTCAGAATTAGTCATTATGCCTATTTTATTATAATAATCTTTAAATACTCTTTAAATTTTTCAATACTCCTTTGTTACTCTAGTCAGTAGTACTAAATAATTAATTAAACGCTCTGCGTTTGTGTACTCTATGATTTCTGCAGAGCAAAATTCAGTGTTGCAAATCTATTAATTGTTAGCATTAATTTTTCTTCAGTAAATACAATAAAATTTCGTGATATCTAAAAAAATATCAGGTAATTATTGGTATGGCTCTTTTGTGAGTGGTTTTCAATTGTCTAATCTGGCGGAGAGTTATTTTAAGTGTTAGCAGCACTATCAACATTCTCTTGTCTATGGCATTACTAACTTCACACACACACCACTTCACAGCACACAACATTTCCGTGGTTACAACTATGGCGGATAAAAGCGTGCTACAAACCTCTTATTCGTCTGAGTTTTAAGAGAAATATCGTGAAATTAACTGAAAATATTTATAATTATAGTGAAATTGTTAATGCAGTGCTGTGCTAGAATGTAAATTATTTGTTTTAAGTGTGAACTAGAGTGTAATTATAGACTATTCTGTGGCACAATGACGCAGTTTTTGCCACCTAATTTATTGGCGTTATTTGCTGCACGGGATCCTATCCCGTACCTCCCGCCGGCAGCAAAACTCCCACACGAGAAGAAACAAAAAGGATACGATGGCGTTGGCGCTTTCCTCAGCGTATTTGAGGTTAGATGTTCATCCTTATTTTAGAGGAAATTACCTCGTTAATTATGTTATTAATATTCAATCCATGAAATATATCTTTAAAATAACACGGCTCCTTGTTACCGTGTGATGTTATATTTATCTAAAACACGTAAAAGTAAAAATGTTTTTATGTAAATGCATAAAAATACCATTTGTCTAAATTGTGACTTACGTTATAGCGAATCCCTTTTAAATACGCTTAAAATACCGTTAATACTTCTCCACGCTTTGTTCTTGTGTTATAAAACTAGATTATTTTAAAAGTAAACATAAATTAAACTTCGATAAATGACTTATTTGAATCTATAATACCAGGAATGGCATTGCAAAAAGATAAAAACTTCATAAAGAACTTTAACTAAAGAGTGTAGTATATTATGCCTTAACATTGTCTAAGAAGATTTTTTTTACTAACAGTGGACTATTGAAGGCTGTTTATTATGATAATTTTATACAATTCTTTAAAAATAGAGTGTCTGTTTGTAATTTCAAATTATCAGCTTTTTACTAAATGCATATGTAAGTCTTAACATTGACTATATTATAGAAGTAAATTTCTAACATTTAAGGTAAAATACCACTGTTGTATGTCGTTATACAATTATATTTATCTAAAACACTTAAAATAGTAATGTTTCTATGCGAAATTCCTAAAAATACCACTTGTTAAAATAGTGACCTAGGAAACATCCCTTTATAAAAGTAAAATATGTGGTTAATAAGCATGCTGAGCTTCAGTAATTCTATGGCCTGTTCAATTTAAAACTTAATATCTTTAGATAAATTACTTATTTGATTCCATAATACCAGGACAATAGCACTCCAAAGAGATCGAAAATATAACATAAACCTTAAACTACTGAGCATGATATACTGTCCCGAAACCCCCGCTAAGGAAAGACCTTCTATTTATTTACTATAAAATTTATGCACTTTTGTACATTCGCGGACTTAATGCCCAGGGCATTCTCTACCAGTCATACTTGGGGTGGTGGAGGAATTTTATAAGGTAGGTGAACTTAGGTTACAGATTAGCAGTAAATAAAAAGTAACGGTTGACAGCTTACAAAAACTTATGAACAATATATAAATACTAATAAGTTTATATGATGCAACATATATACACATATATATACATATACACAACATACATACACATTTTTTTATTAAATTTGAATGACCACTTGAACTAAAGGTGTACTATTGATTGTATGATTCTGGCATTTCATTAAGAAGGAGATCATGTACCTTTTTGAATATAAAACCGTTGTGGCCATCCTGACTCTGAGTGTGTGCGAGTCCAGATTAGTACAGCTTGGACAAAGAACGAAGAGTTCACAAAGTCAGAGTTGTGGGAGGGACATGAGAGAAGCAGATTATTAGCTGTGGACTATTATAGGCAGTTTGTGATGTTGAATCCATATAAATAAATAGCATATCTAGCGTCTGTTTGTCATTTCAGAGTAAAACCACTACCACCCACTTTAAAAAAGCTGTTTTGGTTGATCCTTGAACAGCAGACTGACTTTGACAAGGCATGAAGATAAATAAAATTAATAAAGCCTTTATTCTGACATAGTGTTCTATGTTTGTATGTAGCTTCACTTATCATTTATGTATCTTAAATGCTAAATTTAAGTTTTCTATTTCGTGACCTCCCCCATCTTCCTCCATTCAGTTCCCTATCTTTCTTTTCTTTCCCAAATTTTGGTCTTCCTCTTCCTAGACTCCCTTCTCTTGGTGTCCATTCCATTAATCTTTTTATCCACCTGTTATCTTTTATTTTACTTACTTGGACTGCCCACTTCCGCTTTAAGGTGCAAATTCTTTTTACTGTATCTGGTATTTTTGTTTTTTCTCGCATAACAGTGTTTGGTATATTATCTTTTAATTTTATACCTAACATGTTTCTTTCGATTCTCCTATGATGTACAGCTAGATATATTTCCTCCTTTTTCCTCAGTGTCCTCATGTCTAACATACGCCTGCCAAGCTGGTGACATAATTAGTAACTTTGGCTACTTTCTTGAACTAGGTTCGTTCTGCAGGTTTACCAGCAGTTGTTGTTGTAAAAGCTCAAAAAAAAGACCTCAAGCATATCACTACCAATAATACCCCACCTGTAAGATGATAATAATAGTCCTTTTCATAATAATGTTTACTTTGCATACATAATTGTTTGTCAGTTAAATAGGCTTACGATAGTCAATCATTAAAATAGTAACACCTAGTGGTCTCCAAATGAACATAGCCCTCTCCTTAGTAAAGAGGTTGTGGCCTACTATCCAATACTATCCAATATAACAACGACAGGTGGGTTGGTACAGTGTTTGTGTCAAGTTTTCCATCACTTCACAGTGCTGTTGTCCTGGTAGTTCCCTCCCTTGGTCAGCTCTTACAACACCCATGGGATGAATAGGGGTGGTGACACTAAATTCATAACCACATCATTATCATATAATTGGATTAGTTAACAATCTCAGTAATTAGTCATTAATTATTCATCATCATCAGCATTGAATAGTTGACTGGTGGACAAGTAAATGATTAGGGTAAATGACCTTATTAAAACAGGTAATTATGCAGATAAAGAATAAATTTGTTTGTGTAGTTATTGAAATCACACATTACGCTTGAGTTCAAGTAAAGACTTCCCGTCTTTCAAATAATTACTATTAGTAATACTATCACTACAAGCTTATCTTCCTGACCATCATTATTCTTAAGGTCATTTGTTGTTAGTAACTAATTCAATCAGTTTTACCAGGTTTTTTTTTGGAGTGATTGGCATCAGACCTCCGCAACTGTAAGGGCTCTTTGGCACATATATGTAAAACACTATCAAACTCAAACTTCCATACTCCAATCTAATATTGAAGAAAAACCCAACTTGGTAATGGCAAGAAGACCTTGTGATTGGCAGTCGAATACACAAACCCTAAGACAAATGAGGCAAGCCATCACTATCAAAGGCAAAAAGAATCATAAACACAGTTATGTCATTATAATTTATTTTTTACGGAAATTAACGTAATCACTTATTTAAAGGTCAGTGCCCTCAAGTATACTGACAACTAGTTCAACCTTCAAATTCAGTTCAATAAACTAGGAAGATGATGATGAAGATAATGACTTATTTAAAGTTTATGATTGTCTGGAAGAAATCGCCGAGAGCGATAAGACCGCCAATTGTTATACATATTGTGTGATGGTTCCTGTTGTACCATTTCTTACTATATGTATACAATAAAGATAAATAAATAAAAATAAAAGATATTGCATACCACTGATTTGCCTGAACATCTGACCATCCCAGATCTCTTCCGTCTCAGGTGCAGAGTGGCACACCGTGTGGTTTTAGTCGGTTCGATTCCGACACACCTCCCCGCCGCATATCCCGGTGTGATGAAGGCCCGAGGGGGTTTACACGTAAAAAAAAAAAGAATTTGTGTCAAGTGTTCCATCTCTTTGCAGTGCTGCTGTCCTGGTAGTTCGCTCGCTTAGTAGACTGTAAACTGTCACCACATATGGACAATAATAGAACGTCCTATCTTCATCATTATCATTATCAGCCTATCCCAGTCCACTGCTGGACATAGACCTCTCCAATATCACTCCACTTGGTTTGATTTTGGGCTTCTCGCATCCAGTTCCTGCCAGCCGTTTTCCTTTCATCTATTCTACTTTTCACATAAAAGCTTTGGCTGAGATAAACTTAAATATATTTTGTAAATCAGATCAGTAGGACCCTATGACAGTATTTTTTATTTATCTATTTATGTTACGGAGAACTTACAGCTAACATTATACAATTGCAGCGAAGTAGATTACAGTGAGCCAATTACAAGCCCTCACTCGTAGTGATATGCTAAGCAGAAAGATATGAGAGACAACATCGACATGTTTTTTTTCCTTTTTTAATTTAACTTCTAAAAAAGTAGTACCAGAGATAACCTTGAACATAAAACTCACAAACTTTATCCTAGTTAAAATGAGTGGTTGCCCAGTCTAAGTTTGATTATGTGAATTTTTTTTGTATTTATGAATCTCCGAAATGTATGTACGCGCATGATTTCCAATTTTCAACAACCCGTAATGTGATCGACTGCTCAACGTGGCAAACGAATCACAGAGACACTCATGGTATCATGCCACCCATGGTCAATCCTCCAGGTACTGACCGCGCCTTCGTTGCTTACACTCGGTGATTGTTTCTAATCACCGAGTGCAACTGGGCTATACTACTTCCGATCAGCTGAACTAAATTAAATAATATATTTTTCTATGTATTCTTTATTACTAGGATAAAGTTTGTATACAAGAAAAACTAAAAAATATTGTTTTCGGCAACTGTACATTGCCTGTGGGAAGCGGAGGCTGATGAAAAAATATGGCGGTACGAAGTTCGCGGGGTTGGCTAGTTAGTATGTTTAATATAATTACTAACGGCAGTGCACAGAGCACTGTACGGGATATCCAGTATAATATATGATTGTGATAACAGTTAATTTTAAATGTATACTGGTTCACATTGAAAGCTACTTGAATGAGGTATATTTACTTCGTGTTATTTCATGCTACAAAAAGCACAATTAAAGGACAATGGCTGGTTTGTATAGGACTTTTGTACCGCCTGTCGTATCTCACGGTAGGGATTGTTTTTGTACTCATTTGGCTGGTAATATCCACCAACAATAACATTTTATATTCCCAGATTTTTACAAAATTGTGTTATAATGTTAATTTTGTTTAAAAATTACAATGAAATACATGGATCACAAATGAGTTGTCATTATTGCCAACAAAATGGTGTATTAAAATATTTTTGAAATCAAAATCATTTGCGTACAATTTTCTTGAACCGTCTATAAAATATTGCTCTTTTACTAAATTCTGGTAAACAAATGGACTGCATTTTGTAGTTTTGTTTTTGTTAATTAACTATTACATGTATATATAAGTATGTTAGTTATAAATAAGAATGAAATCTACTCTAGGAACCCACTGCATCAAATAAATACATAATTTGTGCGGTTCTTGGTCACTCTCGTCAATCCTATTGTAATGAATGTTTTTCTAAATTGTCAAGATTAATATCCTCTCTTCTTATTTACAGCACCCCTCGGAGACTCCGCCGCCCACACGAGTGGAGACCAGAGAGGAACGCATGGAGAGACGAAGAAGGGAGCGGGCAGAACAGACAGCGTACAAGCTGGAACAGGAGATCGCGTTATGGGACCCCACCACCAACTCGAAGGCTACTATGGACCCTTTCAAAACCTTATTTGTAGCCAGAATTGTGAGTGTTGTGATTTGTAGCAGTTTTATTGTAATTATTAGTCTGTTGGTGGGTTTGACTACCACATCAATAACAATTTTATTTATCCTTAAAACGGTTATAGTGAACCAACTATAAAAGGTACAAATTTTTTCAAATCGGACTAATTTTTCCGAGATTAGCGCATCATCATCATCAATCATCAACAACTCATAATGTCCCACTGCTGGGCTCGGGTCTTCTCTCAGGAGAGGGTTAAGGCCATACGTCCCCACACTGGCCACGTGCGGGTTGGGGATTGGCAAGACAACGTTGTGGTATCCTGCCGTTGGATGTATTCAAGCGTCCCAAAGGTCTCCAACTAAGCTTCATGACTATTATCGTATGATAAGAACCGGGACCGACTCCTTAACGTGACCTCCGAATCACGGAGACGCTCACGGTAACATGCCACCAGCGGTCATCCATCCAGGTACTGACCGCGCCGTCGTTGCTTACCCTAGGTGATTGTTTCTAATCACCGAGTGCAACGGGGCTATGAGCGCTAAACAAGTAAACTCAATACTTCTGTCTGTCTTCGGTCACACACTTGTGTGATAGAGTTAGCATACACGTCGCACAAGCTTGCAAACTTGGCAGAATGCGGATGCGTCGGAACTACTTATCTTAACGTTTGTAACGGGTATTATTTAGTTGCCCGTTATCAAAATATTCGATAGCATGGCTTTTATTTCTTCGATTTTGCTCTCATACGTTCCATCAGGCAGAGCAGAGTCGATTTGGTAGGCTTTGTATACAAATAAAACAAGTATTATGATATTGTACCTATCCAGGTCAAAGCAATAAAAAAAAACAGTTTTAAAAGCATTGATCGTGCTACAGAAAACATTTTGATAAAAGTATATTTTTAGAAAACAGGAATGAGAAACGAATACAAAAAAAAAAAATTCGAGGTAGCCTTAGTTCTTATTTTTGTTTAACAATTAAAATAAAAAAAAATAGGCCACAGGATTTTATAATTCTAAATATGATTAAAGGCTTGTTTGTTGAAAAACCGCTCAGGGGACGCGGTAAACGATCCGCGCCTATGGCGCGTCCTCTGAGCGGACGAAAAAACGCGGGCGAAAAATGTTTATTTCCCGCCTAATTTTATGTAGTAATGTAGTTCTTACTCTTTCGCGCTTAACAGAATTACACAACAAATCAACAGTAAAACAAAAACAACAAAGATTTACAACGAAATAAAATTATACGGCAAAATATGGCTGACGTACGCCGTACGACCCATCAAGAGACGTCCTTACCGGGCGCTGTCAGAACAGCAACAGACTGATATAGCCAAGCAACGTACCTTTATAGGTTCGCACTGCATAGCGTATTAGTAAAGTAGGGGTACATCTAATAATATATAATCTATGTCAGCTGGCCGTTAGTAACATATATAATGTGATGCAGGCTTATTAAATATTGAACCACGCGACCTATTGCCCGTAGCGTAATAACTTTGCCCCGTTTTTGAAACATTCTTAGTTGGTGCTCCGCTACTATAGGTCTAGTGCGATGAAATATAGCCTACTAGGGGTTGCTAGCTGTTCCGCCCGCGTATATGTCGGTTATCGAGGCAAATAGTTGCCTATGTATTATTCTGATGTATAAGCCAAACTGCTGTAAAGTTTCATCCAAATCCGTTGAGTAGTTTTTACTTGAGAGAGTAACAAATATACATCCACACTTAAAAACTTCCGCGTTTATAATATTATAGTAGAATAGTCTTCCTCGATAAATGGGCTATCTTATACTGAAACAATTTTTCAAATCAGACCAACAAGCTAATGATCTCTTTAGTTTTATATAATGGTATAGATACATGAAACGGACAAAGAAAACGTATTTATAAATGTTATTTTTGTTAACAGAACTATGACACATCTGAGTCCAAACTAAGGAGAGAGTTCGAAGGTTACGGAGCTATTAAAAAAGTAAGTATATATACACGTATACATATAAAATAACTTACTTTACCTGACTGATTCGTCCATGCAGAACCTAAATCGCTGTTTTAGGGTGCCCGTACCTCAAAATGAATACAGGAAAGCTTATAGGATCACTTTGTTGTCCATTTGTATGTCTGTCGAGACCCTTTTTCTCAGGAACGCGTGGAGCCATCAAGCTGAATTTCATAATCAAATACTGAGATCCTACGGTCCCTTGGAGCTGTGAAAAAATCTAAGCCAACGCAATCAAAAGATACAGCCATTTATGCTGCAAATCCGTGAGCTCAGAATCTTGAAATTATGTTGGAAGCAACGTCTTATAATACAGATAAAGGAAAAGCTTAAATTTTTAGTTACATGTTGGTACAGAACCCCCGGTGCGTGACTCCGATTCGCACTTGGCCGGTTTTTTTTTCATATTGTAAGCAAACACCACCATAACACATCAAACAAACTGCTAGATACAGGCCTCCTAATATTCGCCACATCAACCAGTCCTGTTTTTTTTTTACAAAACACCATACATTTTAATAATTGTTGTTTATTTATTCCACAGATATGCATGATATATAGCAATGAAAGCGCCAAACCGCGCGGATACGCGTTCATCGAGTATGAGCACGAACGGGACATGCACTGTGAGTACTCTATCTCTCTCTCCCGCATATACAGGCGGTACTGTGTTGGCGCTGTAACATTTGTCACTGGCAATATTTATTGTAACTGTCAAACTAATTTGTTACAATGTGTTAGTGACGTGGACTAAAGCGTTGGACTATAAGTTGACGGGACTAACTGATGTATAGAGTCATTTCAGAGTGGTACTGACAGAATATGTTAATATAAAGAATTCAGAAGAATGTTAGTTACTGAGATGGCAAAAATATACTAGAAGGTAAGATTATTAGTATATAAAATCAATCAAATTTAGAAAACTTGTGAATTTTTATGAATGCTCGACTGCACCTGGGTTCGAATCCTCAATCTCTTGGTCTGAAGTCCTTACTCCACGCTACTCATAAACATGACTAACAAGTCGTAGTGACTAATCTGATATTTATTCCATTGGATTTAATCCCAGTGACTATTGTATTTAAAATCCTGAATTTTATTTTTACCATAACAGTGACAAATGAGCACATGAACCAACACATGTAACCTTTTGTATAATTAAGTTATTTTATAACAACATTACAACATATTTAACTCTTTTAGCCACTGAGGGTTAAAAATAACAGTTTTGTTATAACAAATATGTTGTAATGGTTGCCTCCCAGCGTTTCAATTTGCGCGGAAGTTCGAAACGTTCTCGGAGGAGAAATTATTCAATAATTTCTGTAAGAGTTTAGCTATAACTTATATTTTGAATTCGCAAAAAATCAACGATTCGTTCTATTAGCGCCAGATTCTGTGTGACGTAGTCGATGAGAAGCGTAGTATTATACCTGTTTGAATTAAGTCTAATCCACCAAACTTTAGGTTTCACTTGTAAGTCTAAGAGGCTAAATAGTATTGAGTAAACTTTTTAGTCCCTTAGACTTATTTTTTTAAATTGATATTTATGTTTTACTCAAAATTCGTGTTAATTTTTTTTAAATTATATTATGTCTTGTTTTATATAACAACCTATTAATGAAGTTTTTTTCATGAGTATTCTGTATCTTTTTTGGGTTTTGTTAGAGTTAGTCTGTTTCAGTTTCTTTTAACTTCAAAATATACACATACCCACACGCGACTATATTCCAAAACGGCTAAGCGTATTAAGGGCCTACTTTTTGTATATCCCAAAATATATTTTAAGTCCCACTTAGTTATTAGTGGCTGAGCCTATTGCCCTCAACTGGCATAATTTATACATTCACATAGAAAATGATCTTGATCACAATATTTTTTTCCAGATAGTTACCCACCTAGGAGTTAAGTTCGCTAACCGCTAGACTTCTAGACCCGTCATTTCATCTTGATACAGATGGAACTCTTTTCAACGTAATGCTGTTCGTTTCTTCGTTTTTTGATCTCTGCCTTATTTAAACTGATTAGTCTACATATATACACATTTCTCCTCCGAGTACGTTCGAAATACAATGGCCTTCACACGCGCGATTCGGCTAAAAGTAGCGCATTCTTTACAAGTATAATAATGTGAATAACTATAAATATATAACTATTTATTACCAAAGATTAACACAGTATGGAGTAGCCATTCGCATGCGTTCCCCTCTGTCACAGTGTAAGCTCAAATGGGCCTACGCGTTACAGTCATGACTTAGAATTTATGTGTGCGTCAAATTATGAATGTCTTAATTGTTAAGTGTGAGTTCGTAGTGACAGACGATTGCTTTTGTATGCGAGTCTAAAATGTGTATGTGTGATGATGTTTAGCAACAAATAACAGACAGTTTTGTATCGGGAAAAGATGCTGTGGGTACTCCCTCCATTCGGTGGCCTGTGTTGCTTTATGTTTATTACTAACTATTCAGTATTTATAAATAAAATTATCCCTTACAATATTATACTTGTCAAGTTACTATGCGAACACAATTGCGCTGTTCGTTTTACCTTAAAGTGGGGTCACGTGTTACTTGTTATTAGTCTCAATCGCATCATAGTGCTTTGCCATCTTGAAACATGCAGGGTGTAAGAGACGTATCTGAAATTTAAAAAATGAGGTCTTTGTTGGAGAGTCATGTTTTGTCCTGCGTTAAGAATTTATTTCGTGTCGCGGGGGACTTTACAATCATACATGAAATGCCACAAAGAATATCCTATTTGATTTCTAATTTCAATGGCGACTTTTGCGTATTCGTATCTCGTAAGCGGTTGCTTTCGGTCTTTTGGGAGTAGTATAGTACTCGCAGAAAACTAACCTGCCTAATTATTTCGTTGCTTTGTATTGAACTAATCAAATTACTCGACTATTCCTTCCTTTCTTCAGTCAAATGTCGGTAATTTACACTTCTGTAGTTACAGGTTTCCATGGTTACCCATTTAGACCCATGTTTGCTCTCTTAAATACAAAAAATTACCAACACTTTTCTCGTTTCTTTGTCCCTTACACCCTGTAATCTTAAATGTTGGAACGGTCGGTCGGGGGTCACGTGACCCCACAGCGGGGTCACGGCGCTATCGTAAGGGCGCGCACACACTAGCGGTACATGATTAATAAGTTCGTTTTCTTTTCCGAACCAGACTTGCCGTAGACCTACTCACAAACCGAGAATCACTCCATAATAGGTTTGTATGTGGTAAGATTGCCAACATACAATATATGTTAGGACAATAGTGCAATGGTTATTTGTATGTTACTGTAAGGGTCCGGGGTTTGATTCTGCTGGCGTACCGATTTCAATGTTCAGATGTTGATTTTGATCTAATTTGGAGATCGGGCAAAAGTTTTGTGTCAGAACATGGCGAAAAATATGCAGTGAAAACTTGGGTTTCAGATATTGTATATTTTTTGTTCATTTGTTAGTAGTGTATTACTATGTGAAAATAAGGTTTCCATTCGGCACTTTGCAGTAACATATACGCGACTATTCAGATTTTAAAAACACCATGGTTTAAATATATTAAAAAATATATTTTAATATTCTTTTAAAAAATTAGCCATGATTTTCGATGATGCCAAAAGACGAGTATAGATAAACAATAGCCTAAAATATTATACTAATGGGCTGTTCGTGGTGTGGGCAAGGAATTAGATCAATCCTAATTTCTTTATTGTTATTAATAACCGCCCTAGTAGTGTCAAATAAATGTTTTTTTAGCTTTTTTTTAAATTACTGAATGTTTTAAAATCAAAATTTTCAAATAAGTAGTATTGTCACTAAGTGTTTAGTATATAATTTCATAAAAAAATGCGCATGGACAAAGTAAGTAAAAGCGCTCCAGGTAATGTGTAACAATCGCCGTTTAACGGATATTACGGATAATAACCGCGATATATTTCGTAAGTAAAAAATCTGGTTAATTTCAAACGGTAGGTATATATGTCATGGTGGGTATGTTTTTTAATATTTTTCGACTATTTGTTGGTACTCGGCTTGTACGGTAGGTATACTAAAAGTAGGTATACAAAATATATTTTTATTATTAACGCATTGTTACGCACTTTGACCGGGCAATCTAACGTGCTCGGTCAAAGCAGGTGAGTCGGAAAGTGCGCGAAAACGTTTTGCAGATGATATTAAGTGGTAAAAGTCTGAAGTTTTGTCAACAAACTTCCGATTTACAATTCTGTTTAGACACAACATACTTTGAACCAATTTAAATGGTTCTTCATTGATTGTGCACACGAAAGCAGGTTACTTGTTTGATATTTTAAGCAGTAACAGTCTTCGAAAACTATGCAGATTCACTTAAAATCCCCGCGAATAAACCGCTAGTATACGGAGACACTGATTGTAATAAATGTCGTATACATTTATTACAAACTGAACTGACAATATTTTGTGAACGTCTAATTGATTTTATCTGGTTATTTCGCATAATAACCATCGTAAATGTGGTTACTTTTTTACTCGTAAGGATATAGACGTTGACAGAATAAGCATTATCTAGGCGGGTGTACGTGGTTTTTAGTAAAAAATAAAATCCTGATTTAATTATTTTTGGATTCATATTCATCTTAAATATCTGTTAAATTTATGTCTACCCACACGACGAAATAAAATTTACCCGTTGGTATACGAATTTTGTTGGATGTTAGATTTTTGTAAAAGAAATATTGTTTTCAACGTTATACTAGAGATGGAGATGGCTTTAAAAAATATCTGGCATTTGGAGCTCTCAGCCAGTAAAACTTTTTCTGCATATATAAAGTTAGATAAAGTTGCTGCATTGTTGCATTTTCTGCATTCGCAATGAGTATGGTGAACTCTACTCTTTGATTCTGCTCATGCTTTCCATCAGGCAGACAGCTCTACGAGGTCCAACATCGTCCAGCACTAAATTTTATAATCCAAATATATGTTTTACCCATGTAACAGTCGAAATTAAAAAGTAATATGTATCCAAAAAATATCAGACGAACCACGTCCATCTGCCGGCTACCGTCCAGGAGTTTTCATGGTCACCATATGTTACAGCCGCTTACAAACACGCCGATGGGAAGAAAATTGACGGCAAGCGTGTTCTAGTCGACGTGGAGAGAGCTCGCACTGTCAAGGGCTGGTTGCCTCGAAGACTCGGTGAGTATATTTGAACCTCTTTAGATTTTCTCCGATCCTGGTACTTTTAACTTGAGAATTTTATGAAACACTAGCTTTTGATAGCTACTTGGCCTGTGTTTATGTCGGTTTATCAGCATTATCTATTAATAGTCCACTGGTGGACATGAGCCTCTCCTGCAAAAGTAGGTTTTGGTCTACTGCATCGCGCTGGTCAGACCGGTTGGTATAGAGCTTGTTTCTCCATAAGTAAGTATTCCTCTTCTACACAGTGCTGTTGTCCTGGTAGTTCGCTTCGAATAGGAGGGAGGGGGTGACACTCGGTATAATAAATTCGTCACCACACCACACGGCCATATATCGGTTATTATCTATGTCCTTCTCCAAAATTTCTATCCGTCTCTATACCGAAATTCGTACAAGTCGATTTGATTGATTCGTATCAATAATGAAATACAATGTGCGTCAGGCGGAGGTCTCGGCGGCACCCGTCGCGGTGGAGCCGACGTGAATATCAAGCACTCGGGCCGGGAGGACAACGAGAGGGAGAGGGAGAGGTACCGCCTTGAGCAGAGGGACAGGGACGAGAGGGGAAGGCACGACAGGGAAAGGCCCGGTAAGTTGTCTTTGCACTTTGACCTTGGTTTTTGTGTTATTTCTTTCATGATGAATCTTATGAATGAAGCCTAAAATATAAAAAAAACTGCATTGAAATCCGTATTTAAAAGGTCTAGCGAACAGACAGCCGAAGAAACTTTGTTTGTTAGATTTATTTCAGGAACCAAATTAGTATACTGTATGTTGATAAAACCAGATTGCTTTTTGAATATAGTTTCAATGTTAACTAACTTACACAAGGTTAATACGACAATACGACAATAAATGAAATCGTGGGCTATTTAATTGTGTTGGTTTATTTTGGGATGGTTTAATTTATAAAACGGATATAAACAAATATAAATTTCAAACACTCAAATCTTAAAATTTAAAACTAATAAGGACACCATTTGTAATTTAAGTTCACTAACCTGAGTGGCCGCGGTCCCGGCCCTGAAATAGGTACCTACTAAAGCACCAAACGACGCGCGACGTCGGTTGTTAAAGTATATGCCTACTTTATCGACATGAGCTGAGAAGCACAAGTAATATTATGTATTCATGTTTTATTATATTACACAGTCACCACAATAATCATAAAAAAAAACAAAACTGCAACGTAAGTTAGTTAGTTAAGTTCGGTCTTATCGTAACGAGGTTACAACCGGAAGAGCATCATCTCTATTGGGAATCAAAAATTGATCTTATATCTCCTGGATGGTTTGTACAATGATCCGACTACATTGGTACATTCCATGGGTTCCAGGCCGCTACAGTGTGGGTCACCATGCAGCATTGTTTTTTTTCGCATTGAGGATGGTGACCACCACTCTTAGATTCTGCTCATGCTTTCCATCATGCAGGGCCGAGTCATTTTGGCCGCTTTACATAAAAATAAATATTGGTATATTGGATAAACGAACATTCTCCGTTAATTAATATCTTATCCGTATTAAATTATTCAGTAACCGTAAAGTGTATAACCGAGTCTAAATACAGTTTAAACTGACACAAAATAACATAACGTTTTACGCCACAACTAATAAACATAACCAATGTGTCCTGTCAGTATAAAATTACTACGAAATATCTATTTATATCCAATACAACACAATGCGACACAGGGTTCCCGCGTCGACGACGGCGGCTTCTTCAAAGGTAGCGCGTGTGACGACGCGACGGTAGGAGTAAAATCGGTCGCTAACCCAACAACATCATATAGTAAATTTCAAAAACGGAGAATAGTGTCCTATGGCTAAACTATTGGACCAATTTTATTGAAACTTTGTAGTTGGACTCGTAATATATGTAGGTAGGTCTAGTTCAAATTAATGTCGTATTGTTATAAACATCCTGTATATGTTTCAAAGACCTGTACTGTCTAGGTAAGATCTGTATTCTTTACCTAGTTTAGGCAGATAACTAATTTGAAGTATGGACCTTATTTAATAATGAGTTTTAGAATCGTAATTTTATAGTAAGAGATAATAAATACTTAGTTCTAATCGTATAAGTACTTAAGAATTAATATTAACTAGCTGATACGGCGAACTTCGTACTGCCATATTTGTTTTCGTGATTTAGAAAATATGGAAATTACCGAAAGAATCTTTTACTATTTAAACCCGCCTCAACTTTGAGGGCAGCAACTTATAGGGCTTAGTAGGCTAAGAAATATTAATACTTCGGCGTTATTTTTAATTTTCTCGTATACATACTTCGTCCTGACAATAACAAACACATAAAAAGAATGTCCGATTTGTTGCAGTCGATCGAAAGTTATGCGCGTACATACATTTAAGTGATTGTAATATAATTGTGGTTGTGTAGCGGTGGGTGCGGGCCGGCGCCGCACTCGTTCGCGCTCGCGCCGCCGCTCGTCGTCGCGGTCGCGGCGGCGCGAGCGGGAGCGGGAGCGGGAGCGGGAGCGCTCGGCGCGGTCGCGCGACGACGAGGCCGAGCGCAAGCAGCGGCGCCGCTCGCGCTCGCGCTCGCGCCGCCGCCGCTCGCGGGACAAGGAGCGCCGCGACGACAAGAAGCAGAAGCGGCGCGACCGCGACCGGAAGGAGACCAAAGTCAAGCCCGAGGACATCAAGATCAAGCAGGAGCCCAACGATGGTACCTACACTTTAGCTACTGAACTACTGAATAGCGAGCTTTATTCCATCGACTTCCACGATCTTCGACTGGCTCTTTGACGCAGCGGTAGTGTATGCGACTGCCGTGTACGTGGTCTCGGGTTCGATTCCCGAGTTGGACCAAATGCTTGTATGATCTGCAAATGTTTGTGTCGGAGGCCGAATGATTTCTATATATAATTTGTTGTTACAAAAAAGTTGGATATGTATTTGTATCAGTTGTCAAGTTCCCATAGTACAAGCTCTGCATAGTTTGTGACTACATTGGCGTTGTGTGTTAAATGGTCGAAAATCATGTATACATCAAAGTATGAGCACAAATGGGCCTATGCGTTACACTGTCATGGCACAGAATTAATAGATGGCGTTGTTATAAATTTATAAATGTCTCCTTTTCAGACTATCCTGAGTTCAACCTCCCAGTCATGGATGTTCAGATCAAGCAAGAGCCTCACGATCACGAGAACAAATACAATCCCGAAGACACCAACGGTGACGAGGATTACAACTATTAGCCGTGGTGGCACTACCAGGTCTACCAGGATTAGTCGTCTCCCCCCCCCCCCTCAGTACCCGTTGTTTGTAATCTCTTACTAGTAAGTACTAGTTTGACACCACAGTGGTGTACAATATTTTTTTTTTTATATCAAGTACCAGGATCGCAGTTACGATAAGGAGTTCTATAAACGGACTTCTAATTGGTATAGGTTTGTTCAGTGTTTGTACTCATTTAACACTGTAGTGATTATTATACACAATTTCTTTATTAGCAACGGTATCGTTGACCTTTAGAGCGGGTACTATTTTGTCACCATAGTGGTGTTGTATAAAGTTTGAATGAAGTACTAGGCTCGTATAAATACTAAGGAGTTTATATTCACACTATAGTGGTGTAAAAATGTTTGAAAGTACGAAGTCGAGTACTAGGCGCGCAGCGATAGTATAGAGGTATAGTTGTGTGTTAGAGCGAGATAGGAGGAAGTGAGATACTGGCGGGAGGGAGGGAGAACTGCTTTAGAGTTAATATGTGGTGTAAGAGCGTTCCAAGTATGAATGCTCTGAAACGCCGCTGTCGTATGATGTCCACGTAGAAGTAAGTGCTGATTAAATAAATATTATGAGATATATATCATTGGTTTTTATTTCGTCCTCATCATCAACAGTTAGGCAACATCTTCATCATCATCATCAGCCTATCGCAGTCCACTGCTGGACATGGGCCTCTCCAATTGCACGCCACTTAGTTCGATCCGTGGCTGTGGTATATAAACTTATGGTGTAGAGGAACGGGTAACATATTCCTCCAACACAAAGGAAGGATCCTCCGACCAGGCGAGGTGATCATGCCTGGTGGGCCACTACCCAACGGTTGATGTTGGGAAGTCGTATATATATATGTTAATCGGCGCGAGAACTTCTATTGCGCGATGCAGGATTGGTAGCTTCTTCGTGCACTACCGTGTTCCGTAGTTCAGTGTATCTTCGGTGGATGGCGTTGTCATATATTTATGTTGACGCTGTATGTGGAAGTCGTCACAATGGTATATTATTACGCGAAGAAAAAGCTTTGTACCCCTTTTTATGAAAATAATGCGAACGGAGTATGAAATTTGGTACAATTAAACTTTATACCGAGGAGATCTGAGCACTGAGGGTTCCGTACAAACTTTATGCTAAAATTTATACTTTTAGAAATTCTTCCTATATCTGTGCTATAAGACGTTGCTTCGTACCAGATTTCAAGATTCTGAGTTCACGGTAAGTACCCTGTGGGTTTTGATTCCCTTGCGAGTGTTGAAATCTTGCAGTATTAACATCTGTATCTTTTGATTGCGTTGGCTTAGAAGTTTGATTGTTTCACAGCTCTGAGGGCCGTAGACTTGAGTATTTGATATGAATTCCACCTTGATACTTCCACGTGTTCCTAAGTAAAAGGATCTTGACAGACAGACGGACAACAAAGTGATTCTATGAGGGTTTCGGTTTTTCCTTTTGAGGTACGGAACCCTAAAAATGGTCGGATTTCTACCTGGGCGACCACTAGTTTCTTAGAAAGACGACTTTGGTCTATTATATACCTCGATGGATGGTGTATTTATTATAGAGCAACAGGGGCCACCGACCGGAGGGGAGTACCCACAGCGTCTTGTCCCGATCATAGTCTGACATTTGTTGCAGAACATCTCCACACTTACACATTTTAGACTCACATAAACGAACAATCGCCTGTCACTACCAACTCACTCATACAGGATATACATTCTGTATCTTAACAGTATAACGCGTAGGCCCAATTGGGCTTATACAATGACACAGGGGAACGCCTATTTATCGTTCAAATAGCTTACAGATGATACTTTTGATAGACCCACGGTTTATAAAGTATAGTGATTATTGGTGATATTGCAATGTGTGATTAGAAACAATCACCGAGGGTAAGTAACGGCGGCGCGGTCAGTGATCACTGGCGGCATATGATCTGGATCACCATGAGCGTCTCCGTGATTCGGAAGGCAAGTAGTCGGTCCCGGTTGCTTCGTGAACTAACATGAAACAAGCAAAAGAACAATATACTGACGACACGTCACGATATGAGATGTTGCGGTAACGGGAGAAATGACAACACGCCCGTTTGTAGATCGATCCCATTTATTACTGACTGTTCACATTAATTACTTACACCTAATACATAGTACTCATGCATATACACTTCATGCACACTTCACCTCAGGGGTGAAAGAAAAAAAAAAACATAGTTTCTTTTTTTTTGTGTTAATTATAGGTAAGTAATAAATTCGTATAAGCAAATGTAAGAGTACATAATAATTGATAGTAAACCTAAGATTAAACATACAATTTTAATGGTATGAGTATACAAAGAGTATAATAGAGTATAAAGATTATAATTGTATGAAAGTATATAAAATAAGGGCATAAATTGTATATAAGTATCTGATGCTAATTCCTTAAGTTCTAGAGGCCTCTACTAACATTTAAAAAGTTTAGTCCTATCCTTATGCACTATCTCAATTTTCTTATGTTTCTCAATCTCAACATTAGGTCCCATATCTTCTACTACATTGTATGGACCTTCGAATACACTATCTAACTTACGTCCACATTCATTTTTGACTAAAACTAAATCATTTTTCTTATAATTAATAGGGTTACATTTTATATCATATCCTAATTTTCTTTTTTTGGTGAGGAACACAACTCTGATATTTCTAGAAATAAACTTTTGATTTTGTCGTAAGCGGCAGTCACCGTTGTGACTAATTCAGATTTTTCATCAAGTTTTACATTAGAAAATAATTGTCGCGCCCTATCACAACAATTTTCGGCTTCGCTTAATTTATTTGAGGCGATCGAGCCTTTGTACCTACTTTGTCCTTTTTTAATTAAGTACTTACGTATCTGTATTAACTCGTCATATATGTTAAGAAATTCACTAGCCATACTCTAAAAATAGAACAAAGAATAAACACTGATCAAACCCTAATTAAATGAACTTTGTTCTTGTTCACAAGAACTCTACGGTTTTACAGTAATAAATGGGAACGGTACGGTGAGTTATGCACAAACATACCATATACGGCGACAGGTATCAAGTTCGCTGAGTTACAGTGCGCGTTATTAGATTAATTATTTTACGATTCAATAAAACCTTCTTACTTAGGTATCCCAATAATGATTCGCATATAATTACAATATACCTTTAACTTATTCATTACATAACATAGTAGATACGAATTAATAAAATGTAGTACACGATAATGGTTTTAAAGGAACATACCAACACCAAAAAAAAAATAAAAAAAATAACTATCTCAATATTCACTATTATTGTCTTCAATTCTTCATTACTGCTTACCCAAATTGTCTTTTTGTTTTCTTTTCAAAGCTGTTTCTTGTTTTTACGACTCTGTATATTTTTACACGCAACATATTAACGTAAAAACTATTTCGCACGGCACTAATCACTTTTACGCATAATTAGAGTACTACACTTATTTTCTAAGAGCTGAACAACCCTCGAAGTTACATTGGAATATCACCCGGCGCCTGGCGCTTGTTCACATAGAAGGCAGCTTCTCGCCTACGTAGAGAACGGCGGTTCATCTGTCGTTCCATCCAGTTTTTGTGCATTCTTTAGTAGAAGTAGCAAAGCGCTAACGCAACCCCAGTCAATATCACAATTACAACGATTGTAAGCAAAATATTCGTGGTGCTCACGCTTTTTTT
>PKRV01000343.1:758651-805959 GCA_003709505.1 Hyphantria cunea
GGGCGAATGCCACTCTCCGCCCGGAATTCAGCCACCCGTCGATAAACTTCGGCGAGCACTTCCGCCTCCAGATCCCACGGGGGTGTACCGGCCAAGGCGCACGCCGCCTCGGTCGACACCGTGCGGTATCCGCGTATGGCTCTGACCGCCAATACCCTCTGAGGGCGCCAGAGGCGCGCCTTATTCTGGGCGGTCAGAGCCGACGCCCACACCGGTGCACCGTACAGCGCCATCGACCGGACGACCCCCGTGAAGAGGCTGCGCGTTGCGACACTGGCTCCACCCAGATTGGGCAAAAGTCGCCCAAGGGCGGAGGCAGTGTCGACCAGCTTGGGGTGGTGCTCACGCTAGAGTAACCTTGTTCTGACGTAGCATCGTTTTTTCCATTGCCAGCAGCATTTTGGGCTATAATCGTATCCTCCTTAGTTTGCTGAGAACCCATCTTGAAATACAGTCGAGAAGGTCACGTTATGACGGTTAGTATTTGAGACGCGGCACAAAGTCGCGACACGCGCGGTCCGTATATGGCAGGGTCGTCATGAGATGTTGCGGTAACGGGAGAAATGACAACACGCCCGTTTGTAGATCGATCCCATTTATTACTGACTGTTCACATTAATTACTTACACCTAATACATAGTACTCATGCATATACACTTCATGCACACTTCAACAGGTTCGATTTCTACGCCAATAACATAACACGAGAAGTTATTAATAATGTCAAAAATAACTCGAAATGCGAATTCGTGTACGCACAAATTCCCTTATAAAACAGCACGGTTGGCTTAGTGTTATTACGGTCGAGGTGACGTGCCTGGCCAACAGGGGGGTCTCTCTAGTGGTCGGGCGCATCGAGGCGCTGAGCTTACGGGTGGCCCTGGATAAGACGGAGGCCCTGTTATATCATGGGCCTCGTCGTGGGCCGCCGCCCGGCGCCTCCATAGTGGTCACTCGGTCCTCGTACCGGTTCGGGCCCAGATGAAGTATCTGGACCTGGTGGTAGGTGGTTCTTCGACGAGCACTTCCGGCAGCTTGCTCCCAAGCTGGTCGACACTGCCTCCGCCTTAGGGCGACTTTTGCCCCATCTGGGTGGAGCCAGTGTCGCAACGAGAAGCCCTTTCACGGGGGTTGTCCGGTCGATGGCGCTGTACGGCGCGGTAAGTACCTGCACTCGGTCGCGCGGAGGGAATGGAGTCCCGCCTGCCACCACTGCGACTGCAGTGAGGACTCGGCCCAGCACACGCTGGCGGCGTGCCCCGCTTGGGCGCCGCAGCGTCGGGCCCGCACTGTAGTCATCGGAGGACATCTCTCGCTGCCGGCCGTCGTACGCTCTATGGCCGGCGGCGAGAGCAGTTTTACCGCGGTCGCGACCTTCTGCGAGGAAGTCATCTCGCAGAAGGAGGCGGCGGAGAGGGCCCGGGAGGACGATCTCCACTCGGACCCGATCCGCCGCCGGCGAACCGGGCGGCGGAGGCGCGCCTACCAGCGCCTCATGCCGCCCTGAGTGTGGCCGTGGATGGGCAGGACGGGTTTTCCCCCCCATCCGCTTCACAGGCCAGTCGCGAGGGGGCGACTTTACGTGTGTGCCGTACGTCGCCTAAATTGAGAGGATTTAACATCTAGAGACGGTGCCCGCTTCAGTGCGGGCAAGCGCGGGGTGGGGCCCGGATGGCGTAAGAAAGCGGTTCCCTTATCCCTCCCGTCTCAGGCGCAGAGTGACACACCGTGTGGTTTTAGTCGTTTCGATTCCGACACACCGCCCCGTCGCAAACCCCGGTGGGGTGAAGGCCCTAGGGGGTTTCCACACGTAAAAAAAAAGTGGTTATTACGGTCGCCACACCGCCGGTTCTACTGTTCAAGTGTTGTAGGTTCAAATACTACATGGGACAACACTTTGTGATATACAATTTGTTATTCTGAGTCTGGGCGTTCTTTGCGTGTTTGTAGTCTCTGACACATGACGTGTATTTATAATGCGGGAGTTGTCTTTTTCAAGAAAGAAAAAAACAACGAACGCTTATTAATCGCTCCGAACCTTACACGCCTGCTTAACATGTAACAATCGGGAACGCTCGGGAATCAAGACACGCGAGCGTTGTCGTCCAGGTCAGTACGCTTGGAGCAAGCCGACCTAAGTGAACTGAACTGGACTCGACAGAGCGATTAACTGCGCCGTTAGTGGCCTCTCGCTTGCACTCGCTGCTCAAGAGTGAGACAACAAATTTATCAAACAGTTGGTATAGTGTTTGTGTCAAGTATTCCACATCTTCGCAGCGCTTTTGTCCTGGTAGTTCGCTCCCTTAGTTTGCTCTTACGACACCCATGGGGTGTGGTCACACTGTTCTTAATCAGTCACAATCACGCTAGTGACGGATATCCGTATGTATATCCGGATATCCGTATACGGAAAAACACAAATTTATTGTACAAAGTTTTAGGATAAAAATTAAAGTCGTTCGATATTGAAAAAGGCACTTTATATTTTCAACTTCGCAATTAATAAAATAAATAAATTATATTGCATTATGTCCTACAAACATTCGAAAACAAAATTATAACATCTTCCTCTAAAAAACATCTTGAGTTGCATTAGCAATGAGTATGCTGACCACCACTGTTGGATTGTGTTCATACTTTCCATCAGGCAGGGTGGTCACTTCAGCAGATTTATATAAAAATAACACAAGCAGAATCGCAATGGCTAAGATTACCGGCTTCTGTTTGACTGGTTTCGGGTTCGAACCCCATTTAGTTCACATTTTTTTGGTATATCATTCATACTTTAAGTGAAAGGGAAAAAATACGACATTGGTGATAATTCTGTTGTTGGCGTAACTATACTAAAATTCACTAAAATTTGTTTTTGGATTATATACTTTAACGTCATCTGGTTACAGACCATTTTTCGATATCTCACATCTCAGCTGTCAGTGTTTAGTTCACCAACGCGTGTTATTTCTAAGTTTTTTTTTAAAATATAGTATTAAATAAATTAACAATAAATTAACAAATCTGTTTGTACTATCGAATCTTAACGTATGAACCTATTTGGAGGAAACTACAGATTTGATGAAGAGACGATAACTGTTAGAGGACAGGCCATTTAGTTACTAATACAACTGCTGCGTTACTTAAATCCCCTATTTCCTACCGTCAAACACTTTCTTTTCCCCTACGATTCCCCTGGGGATTCTCACAAGAGAGAGATTAAGGCGAGAAGAGAATGGACTGAGCCTCCCCTGGACACTCTTTTAAACTTTCGCGTTTCATGACTTATTAACTAACGCGTTTAATAACTTAAATAAAATTAGTGGTCGCGTCAATTCTTGTGCAAATAATTATTAAGAATAAATTTTATCACTAAATCCTATCGATATAAACAATTTCCATACAAATTACTGACAAAACAATATATTGAAAAGAAAAACAATATATTACACACTAATTTCGGTCCTATCCTGTCTAGTTAAACGAGGGCGGAGCCGTGAGCGAAAATTAGTCTAATATAAAAATCAAATATTTAAGTTTGGTAACCACACTCGGTGAAATAGAATATAAAGAAATCTTTATTATATTTCACATCAGCTCAGTTCAGCTGTAAGTGTGGCGACGCGTCGCCACGTAAATCTGCAACTCTTATATCAATGCAACGTTTCACATCTTTGACTATTGTGAAAATACAATAGAAAACATAACATAGATAAACATACATCCATACAAAACCTGTCTTTTTATATATAATTATGTTTCAATTATTACAATAAGGCCCGTTGTGCATGATTCTGTGGAACGACTGGACCAGAACAGCAGCGTGCGCTGGCGATCGCTACGTGATACGACAGCCATCGTTGACGGCTTCTCCCGTCGACATCTTCTCTTGTTGGCTTGTCTCTGCTGCCTGGAAGTTTAAACTCTTGATATAAAAGTTAACAAATCCCTCTGATTTCTGACTGCTTTGGTGGCGCAGCGGTAGCGAATGCGAATGCTGGTCCGAGTCAAGAATCGAACCCGAGACCTCGAGCACAAAAGTCGCATACGCTACCACTGCGCCACCGAGACAGTCAATAACGTTGATCTACTCCTTGTTACCCTACACACTACTCAAGACAGGAACAGGTGGCGAGTTTTAACACGTTACACAGAACTAAAGAGTAAGAAGTTTGGAACTAGATGGCGTTGTGTCTCAGATATCCGAAATATTATTATTATCTCTCGCGTTCACACAATTTGTAGTAGCTTTTTGTGTAAAGGGACGAAAATATGTAACAGGAAGCAGTTGATATTTGTATATGACAACCGCGAGCGTTGTTAGGTCGTCCATCAAGTGGCTCTGATTGACTGGAAGATTTGAAGAGATCGGTTAATATTCCCATCTTTAACAATAAGGAGAAAATATGTAGCTCATATGGTTCGATGCTCTCGATGCTATGGTTTGTGACACTCCGTTTATCATCATCAATGGCCTTAAGAAGCCAGAACATAGGCATCTCTTTAGAAAGAATATCAGTGTGGCGATACCACATACAGCGCAACAGAAACATACTACAGCGCCATCTACCGCAGATACACTGAACTACGGAGTAATATACTACACGAAGAAACTACCAATCCTACAGCGCGCAATAGAAGTAATACTCCGATAAGCATATACACAACAACCCAACATCAACCGTTGGGCAGTGGCCCGCCAGGCATGATCACCTCGCCTGGTCGGAGGATCCTCCCTTTGTGTTGGAGTGGAGGGACATGACACCCATTCACGACATCAGTTTAGAGTTTTTTTCAAGTGTTCCATCTCTTCGCAGTTCTGTTGTCCTGGTAGTTCGCTCCCTCAGTCGGCTCTTAGGTCACCAACGGGGTGAATAGGGGTGGTGACACTGTGTTCTTAATTCGACACCACGCGGACTCTCCTCATACCCTATTACTCACAATGCTGGAGTCCTTGGTATCCAAGTAAGGCATGGGGGGTTGCTTCCCGAACAGGCGCTTGAAGCCGAAACGATTCGCCTTCGGAGTGGTGTTGTTGGCGAGGGGAGGCTTTGAAGTCTCCATCTGACAAGAAGACCACAATTAAGAATGAACTTTTGCCTTTCTTTAAGAATCTTCTAAACGTTTCTATGAGGTAAGGACTCCCCCCTCCGGGGTACACACATATTAATGTATGTACTAACTTTTGCACACTCGCATGTTTGCTGGTTGTCCAGCTAAATAGTGGCCTGTGTTTCTCTCAAGAATCAAAGTATCTCAATTATACCAAATACCAGATGATCACAATGATTTAATAGCAACAAATAAATAAAATATTAATAGTTAAATAAACTTGAAAAAATCATAACATTGTCAAAATCAAAAATCATTTATCACAGGTGATTGCTATTTTTTTCGTATTCGTCACCGTCGCCCGCTCCCCGCTCCGCTGTGTTCGCGAACACTCCCATATGAGTCTATACATTTGAACGTGCCGCCGCCCGCTCCGCTTCCGCTCAGTTCGTGTACGCGGCCTTACAGACAGACAGAGTTACTTTAATATTAGTATGGCAATTACTTACTTGTCCACTGTCTTGTATGGCGACTTTGTCCGTCTGTTTGTCTGCCTGTTCAAGTGTACCGTTAGTGCTAGAGCCGGCTTGGCCATTACCAGGGTTGTATGATAGGGCAGAGGTACCTGGACGAAAACGACAACATCTATATACCTGGAAAATATATCTACCTGATTGATGATTTCGTTTAGAAGTTAGTGACTGGATTCTCAAGCGTGTGGCGAACAATCTAAATTCCTTTTGTGTCTATGTGTAATTTACCTATAACATACTCGACCTTTGTACCTTTAGAGCAAAGCTAGCGTAAAATAAGTAATAACCTTAGTTATTCTTTACATCATCAGTGAAAATCTTATCAAAATCAGTCCAGCCGTTTCAGAGATCAGCCGGAACAAACATTTTTTTAATTGCTCTTCTTATGTAAATACCATATATAATTTCATGTGCATTTAGTGAAAAGCTGATAATTTTAAATATAATATGCATATCCAAACCTTTCTCTGGAATCACTATCTATTGGTGAAAATTGCATTAAAATCCGTTGAGTAGTTCAAAAGATCTAAACGAACAGACAACGGAAGCGTCTTCATTTCATTCTATGTAAAGATAAGAATACTCACTATGATAATTATTGTGGCTGGCAACACTGGCGATGGGAGTATACATAACGCTGTTGGTGTCATTTGAGCTTAACCTCTGAGAGCTCACACCTTTTAAAATAAGTTTTAATTCCTCGGCGCGTTCCATGTACCTGCAAATAATATTTAAAATGTATTTAAGAGAAGGGTGTTTGTCCGTTGGGTGAGTGAGAGTGTGTCGGTACCTGGTGAATTTGTCAGTACCTGGCGAAATAGTCCATACCTGGCCAATTTGCCAGTACCTGGCAAATTTGTCAGTACCTGGCGAATTTATCAGTACCTGGCGAATATGTCAGTACCTGGCGAGAGTCAGTACCTTGCGAAATATTCAGTACCTGGCCAATTTGCCAGTACCTGGCGAAACAGCCAGTACTTAGTGAGTTTATCTGTATACGATGACATGTAAATTTGTTGATATCTGACGAATTTGTCTATATCCGGTGTCTTTATCAGTGGTTGGTGGGTTTTTTATTTGTGGATTACACAAAGTGTTGTCCCCTGCGGGGATTGAACTCACACAGTCGGCGCTGTAAAAAGAAGCGAGGCGACCGCTTTAACCACAAGTAAACCGTGCAGTCGCTCAGTAGCTCGGTCCCTTATAAGATCTTGATGTGTTTATCAGTACCTGGTGAGTTTATCAGCCAGAGCAGCCCTCCTCAGCGAGTCCGTCTCGCAGCCCACGCACGGCACGAGGTACAGGAGGCTGTCGCGGTAGCACACGAACGCCTGCTCCAGCTGACCCTGGCTGTCCAGCTCGATGGCTCGCTTTATCAGGGTCACAGCCTGGAAAAGGATTTGACTTTGATTCGCCACCCAAATGTCGAGTAAGGTTTATTAAAATGCATTATTGTCACCCGTTTATGATTCTCAAATATTTAATTCTGTAGCCCTAGGGAATGCCGGGTCACCGATGGTTCTTGTGGAGGAACGGGTCACATGTTCCTCCAACTTAAAGGGAGGATCCTCCGACCAGGCGAGGTGATCATACCTGGCGGGCCACTGCCCAACGGTTGATGTTGGGAAGTTGTATATATGTTAATCGGCGCGAGAACTTCTATTGAGCGATTTAGGATTGGTAGTTTCTTAGTTTTCTTCGTTGCTCCGTAGTTCGATGTTTCTTCGGTAGATAGCGCTGTCATATATTTTTATGTTGACGCTGTATGTGGAAGTCGCCACAGTTCTCTACTGCAAGAGAGTAATGGGTGAGCCATTCTTTGGTATATTACAGCCTGCTCAACTAGAAAGATAAATAAATATTTCGGACATCTTACACACAACGACCTCTAGCCTCAAATTAAGCAGAGCTTGTACCCTTTTTTTTCTGACATCTTACACACAACGCCATCTATTCCCAAACTAAGCAGAGCGGTGACTAGAAAACTGATAGAGAACACTCAAACTCCGAAAATATATTTGCAGATCATACAACCATTTAGTACGACTCAGGAATCGAACCCGAGACCTCTAGCACAGCAATCGCGTACGCTATCACTGCGCCACCGAGGCAATCAAACTACAAGCTATAAAAGCTAGATCTATTGGTGGAATACTAATATACTTTTTTTTTATAAATACAGACATATGACAACACTCAAAGTCTGAAACAAATATTTGCAGATCGTACAAATATTGGTCTAACCAGTCAAACCCGAGACCTCAGGCACAGCAGTCGCATATATTACCACTGCGCTAACGAGTAATGGACATCTGGCTTTAAATTAAGCAATAACCTAGACATGATCTTCCCACAATTCTTCTTTCTTCTTGATTGCAAGTATCTGTAAGTGGCTGTAGTCAACAATAAAATAAATGTAGTGACTTCTCTGCTTATTTGCCACCTGTGCCATAAAAAAACCTATGCCCTTTATACTTCCCTACTTCAGAATCACCATATGTATTGTGTGCTGCCCCACCGTTCTAGTTGAACCAACAACTACAGCTAAAACCTAAGCGAAGCCAGTCTAAAATAAAAGTAGCCTAAGGGACTTCTTGTATGTCAGCCATTGAAAGTTCAATCAAAATCGGTCAGCCGTTCCGGAGATTAGCCGGACCTAACAGACAAACATTAAAAAAAAAATGGTTTTGATGTACCATAAATATTTTTTATATGTTTATTGTAGTTGTTAATTTATAATTACTTAATTATTTAGTTTTTTCCCAAATCGAAAGTACCAGGCTCCCAGTTTTAAGTAAGGAGGTACCTTTTCATAGTTCTCTTTCGAAGGCATGTGTTCAAGATCCAGGTAGGGATGGGCGAAGAACTCTTCGTATGTGATCCTCTTGTTGGGGTCGTGCTGCAGCAGCCTGGTCAGCAGGTCCCTACAGCTGGGGGATATTGAAGAGTTTGGAGGTATCTAAGGTTAAGGGGAAAAAAATTAAGTTTTATTCATATGATGCGTGAAAAAATATCTCACTAGACCGCTGTAGATTTTTTTATATATGGGCCTGCCAAAGTTACTCTGCCTGATGGAAAGCATGAGATGTATCAAAGAGTGGTGACCACCATACTCATTGCGAATGCACACAATGCAGCATGGTGACCCACACTGTGGTGGCCTATCGAGATGATTCTGCATGATTAGGCTTGCGGTCTCGACCTAGCACGCTGTTAATTTGAAATTACAAACAGACACTCATTTTTTTTTAATTTATATAGATGGGTTAATATATAATCTATATATACTCACTTCTATAGGCGCTTGCCGTTGTATTTTGTCTAATAATTCTTTAAAGGTATTTGACGAGTAAGGCGCTCGGCCGAACAGGCATTCGTACATTATTACACCTGAAATACACATTCAAAAATACAATACACAAAAATACATTCTCAAATAAGTTTTACCGTATGGGGCAGTGGAAACATGATTTTAGCTTTCTTAACATTTAGCTTCTGTATCTTTCTAATTTTACGGAGAATTTGAACAAGACAGAAGCTAAACGTTAAGAAAACTAGACTCATATCATGTTTACACTGCTCCATACAGTAAAACTAAACTTTTTTTCTCTCATATTATGAACATGCCTAAAAGCTACCCGCTTTTAAAGTTTCACCTCCAATTCTAGTGTCATCATCATCATCAGTCTATCGTCAGACCACTGCTGGACATAGGCCTCTCCAATTTCACGCCACTTGGTTCGATTTTCGGCTCTCGCATCCAGCTCTTGCCAGCCGTTTTGTGCAGATCATCGTTCTCGTGTCTTTAATATAATTTGAAGGATTGACATATAAAATAAAAAATTACCTTCGCCGCCGTTTAGTCAGTTAGAATATGGATCCCCCTTAGCACAAACACGAGTATTTTTGTTCATCGAAGTCGAAAGTACTAGGCTATCAGTAGCAGCAAGGAGGCATTTCAGAGGAAATGTTCAAATGCCATCATGTGGAATAGCCATGCATACCATTATTACGAATCTATTTACACCCCATTTAATTACAAGTGAGTGCCTGCGTTTGGGTGATGGGGGGAGGAGTTGGTGTATAGGCCTCCGGTATCTTCACTTACACGGTGAAACATATGATTTTAGTTTCAACTCGTAAACTATATTATATTTTCGGGGCCGGGGCGGAGCGCACAGAAGATCAACCGAAAGTGACAGCAACAGTGCTGGCGTGTTTTGCTGGCGAGTGCGAGACCTAAGGCCCAATGATGCCCGGATGGTACCGGAGACCCGGATGTTGAAGCATCTTAACAGGCCGCCATAGTGTGTCATGCAATGTGTCCATTCGCAATGAGTATGACGACAGGCAGAGTCGCCTTGGCGAACGTATATATAAAAACGTCAGTCTACTTACCAACACTCCACAGGTCTACCCTAGCGTCATATTCTCCAAACAACATCTCAGGGGCCATATACAGTGGTGAGCCCCTCACAGAACGAGGACCTTCAGCGGTCATGTGTTGGGCGAACCTGTGAGCAAGTACTGTAAATTGAATCACTGCTTGTGTTATTCTGTGTTCCTGGTACTAAAGATAGACGAGAGATTTATTGTCAAGTTATATGTATCTGATGTGCACTTACCATCAATCAGGTTTTATTTTATGGGATAGGGGCAAACGTGCCGAAATATCACCTGATGGTAAGCGATTATCGCCGCCCATGGACATCTTTTGACATTTTAGAAGGAGTACGCTATTTTCTTGAAGGTTTGTCCGAGAATACAGCAGGCGACAATTCATTCCACAGTTTTGTTGTACGAGGCAGAAAGTTTTTATATAAGCGCACAGTTGTGGACTGCCAACCATCTAGATGATGGGGATGAACCTACTGTTGTGTAGGAAAGAGGCGGCAGGTCATTTAATGACTACAAGTTGAATCACTGCTTGCTTAAAACTGTATTCCTGTTACTTAGGACGAACAAGAATCTATATATTGCTAATTTTTACGTCTGGTGTGCGTTTACCATCAGTCCACAGATATTTCAAGAGATAGATGGAAGATCATCATCATCAGACTTCCCCAAAACGAGGTTGGCATCATCTTTAAGTCTACCACGATACAGCTGAACTTCGATTTGTTAGGCGGAGCAACTACCGTCAGACCAGGTACTGGTTGATATCGAAGTTCTGTAGATAGACTGTTGTCTGACTTTTTAACCGAATTCAAAAAAAAGGAGGAGGTTATCAATTCGATTGAATGTTGTTTTTTGGTAACCTCAGAACTTTTGACTGGGTGAACTGATTTTGCATTATTTTTTTTTAATTGAAAGCTGGTGTTTCCCTTGTGGACGCATTTCAATTTTATTTTTTAAACCTTTGCATTATTAGGGTTCCAAAAACCCGTAACGATTGTCACAGATGTTCGCATGGCAACCAAGACCGTTGCACTAAGGATCTCAACGTGTTTCAGGACGGTCATCCATCCTAAATCTGACTTGGCTTATATACAAAATAAATTAAGAAGTATTCACTCACCCAAAATCGGCAACTTTAAGGGTATATTTCCCATCAGACCCTTTGTGGAGAAGTAGGTTATGTGGTTTCAGATCCATATGAACCACGCCTGTAAAAGGAGGAGTAAGTCATTGCCTACAATCTTCACGTAGCTTCAATCTCTTAATGGGCCCCCGGTATCCTCACTCACTCGATGAAACACAGCGCAAGCGCTGTTTCACACCGGTTTTCTGTGAGACCGTGGTATCACTCCGGTCGAGCCGGCCCATACATGACTAATTAAAACACTAGAATAACAAGTAAATACAATACAGAAATTCCAAGTGGTCCACAATACATAATCAAATACATGACTAACATGGTTCAAAAGAAAATTCCTTTTCCTAGCTTAACAATGACAATTTTCTTTAAAAAATGCAAGAAAATTATTCAGACAGAGTTATATTCCGCTTGATGTCTATTTAGAGGAGAGGTTTTTCCACCAGAGTCAAAGGATTCGAGTTGACCACACACGTGGACGCTAAGTGTTCAAACTGCGGTCAACCTGCCCGAGTACTGCGTCAAGTAACTTCGTGAGTAGTGTGGAGGTCATTACATGGTATTTAATGAAGTCGTTTCCGTTAACTGTTCGTCTAGATTTTTTAAACTGCTCAACGAATTCTGATGCAGTTTTCAAAGAAGAAAGTGGTTCAAAAGGATGGTTTATGTGAGTAATACATGCATATTACATTGGAGGAAATATGAGAACTTCAAAGGCGTAGTAAATTAAAAAGAAATTTGACTATTTTGATGGCGCAGTGGTAGCTTCCACCAAATGTTTGAATGATCTGCAAATATTTGTTTTGGAGTTTGGGTGTTTTCTATGTATAATATGTATGTGTAAATAAATATTTTCGGACACATTAACATACAACGCTATCTAGTTCCAAACTAAGCAAAGCTTGTACCATGGGTACTAGACAACTGATATTAATACATATATGCTTTTTTTGTAAATACATACATATTACACATAGAAAACACCCAAACTCCGCAACAAATATTTGCAGATCATACAAACATTTGGTCCAACACAGGAATCGAACCCGAAACCTCTAGCAGAGCAGTCGCGTACGCCACCACTGCGCCACCGAGGCACTCAACAACAATATATAAGTATTCTTTCAGTCTATTTTGCTGTTACAGTACAAGTTTTTCTTAGTTTGAGGCTAGATGGCGTTGTGTCAGATGTCCGAAACATGTGTTTATCTATTTCGGTAACCTCGTATCTCACATACGGTCACTGACTTCAAACTAGACAGTGCCGGTACTCTCTGGTCTCCAGATTGCTGGTATACATACTTATATATTACTAAATACCCAGACATAGAATCAGTGATTGTGCTCATCGTCGTGATTCTGGGTCGGAATCTAATTCACGCCTTCTAGAATAGTGAGTCAGGATCACTGAGCACAACAGACAGGAGGTTTTGGTCTACAAACCACTTTGGTCAATTTGAGTCAAGTGCTTCATCTCTTCGCAGTGCTGTTGTCCTGGTAGTTCGCTCCCTCAGTTAGCTCTGACGACACCCAAAGGGTGAAGAGGGGTGGTCAAATCTGAATCTAAACAAACCTCCTACTTTCAAGAGAAAATCCAAGAGCTAGTGAAGAATTATCGAGTTTCTTTCTCTATGAACTCAATTTGAATGCCACTCACCTTTCTCTCTGAGGAACTTGAGTGCTGATGCAAGTTGTTGAAGGAAGTATAAAACCTGTGAAATAAAATATATATAAGAACGAACCATCTGACTGCCTCGGTGGCGCAGCGGTAAGTATGCGAATGGTATTCTTGAGGTCTCGGGTTCGATTCCCGGGTCGGATCAAATGTTTGTATGATCTACAAATGTTTGTTTCGAAGTTTGGGTGTTTTCTATGTATGATATGTATGTATGTATGTAGTATTTATATTAGTTGTCTAGTACCCATGACACAAGCTCTGCTTAGTTTGGGACTAGAAGGCGTTGTGTGTTAGATGGCCGAAATATTTATTTATTGTATTTATCTGCCAATTCAAACAAACATATTATTACAAATGGAGGGTACTTACAACTGATTGTAGAGTTTATTTTAAAATATTAATTCGAAAGTTGCTCTGTCTGTCTATTAAGATTTCACGGCTATGACACTGTACCGATTTCAATGTTTCTTTTTATGGAATAGTGTGCAAACGAGCAGACGTATCGCCTGATGGTAAGCGATTACCGCCGCCTAAAGACACCCGAAACACCAGAGTCGTCACAATTGCGTTGATGATCTTACGGGGAAGGGGGTAGGGGGAGGAGTTGGGTATAGGCCTCCGGTATCCTCACTCACTCGGTAAAACACAGCGCAGGCACTGTTTCACATCGGTTTTCTGTCAGGACGTGGTATCACTTCGGTCGAGCCGACCTTTTGAAGATACTTTGATTCTTGAGGAAGGGCACAGGCTGCTCTTTACCGCGATAACCGATATACAGACGCGCGGAGCCGTAGATAATTAACGACTACGTATAGACAAGAGTAATTGGTTTCTGAATGACAGTACCATTTGTGACTGCGGGGAAGCTTCTGTAAGGCTGGCAAAACACTACAACTGCCGTGGGAGAGCCACGCTTCGGCATGAATGGACCGGCTCGCCCAGAGTGATACCACGGCCTCACATAAAACCGGTGTAAAATAGCGCTTGCGCTGTTTTTCACCGAGTGAGAAGAGGATACCGGAGGCCATTTTTTTTTACGTGTGGGAACCCAAGCCTTCGCCCCACCGGGGTTTGCGGCAGCGGACAACCACACGGTGTGCTACTCTGCGCCTGAGACGGGAGAGATCCGGGAACCGCTTTCTTACGCCATCCGGACCTGGATACCGGGGCCATACCCCATCCTACTCGCCATCCCCCAAAGGCCGGCAACGCACTTGTGACGCCTCTGGTGTTGCAGATGTCAATGGGCGGCGATAATAGCTTGCCATCAGGCGATACGTCTGCTCGTTTGCCCGCTATCCTATAAAACAACACTTATTGCAATGAGTTGCAAATTTCACTCAGAGTCACTTGTTAACTGGAGATCCGCCTGCTCATTTGACCTCTTTACAACATTGAAAATCTTTTAATTTCTTAAAAAAAAACTAAATCAAATTCGGTTCGGCTGGTCACATGGTGATGGACACACGAGATCCTTGTAACCTATAACCGTTGGGGGCTACTATTGATTACGTTAACAGCATTTCATAGCCAACTGCTGGATATAGGTAGAGGTCTATGGGTCTATGCTCAGCTGCTAAAGACAGCCTCACAAAGAAGGTAATGGTCTACTATAAGTTACTATAGCACTGGTCAGTCGGGTGTGCGTCAAGTGTCCCTTCTCTTCGCATTGCTGTTGTCCTGGTAGTTGTCTCCCTTAGTCTTAGGAAATGTTGTAAAATTACATAAAATTTATATATGTACCCGTTTCTCCGGCACTCTTCCGTATTTGTGGATATACTTGGACATATCACCGCCGCAGCAGAACTCCATTATGATGTAGATGTTTCTGGCAACCAAATGAACGTATAATTATATTCCCTGGGCAGAAACTTAACGCAAGCTAATTAATTATTGGCCGCATACTATACATTACAAAGTTTGTAGAAATCTATTTTTATTTATAACTAGCTGACCCAGCGATCTCCGTACTCCGTATTTTTGGTAAATATTTTCTAAATTCCTCAAAAACTTGTTTTAGTAACTATGCCCGCTACAGTTGCCTGCAGATAGAACAGTCGTGGACTAAAAAAATTATACTTTTACAGGTTTTCTGATAATTTTCTTTAATAAAAACCTTGTCCTGACATTAGCAAATACATGAACAAAAGAATTATCCAATTTGGTGCAGTTGATCGGAAATTATTTGACGATATTACAATTAACTAAGCTAGCTATGTATTTCTATCAGTTGTCTAGTACCCATGATACAAGCTGTGCATAGTTTGGAGCTAGATGGCGTTGTGTGTTAGATGTCCAAATATTTATTGATTTATTTATTATTATTATCAGTTGTTATTGTGACTAAGTGGTAATCAAGTAGGTTACATCATTTTAAAGTTAGGCAGGTCACTTTGATGATAAATGGTTAATCATTCTTAAGATGCTGAGACCCCATCCGTGTCTTTAAGAGCACGTTAAGAAGTGGATACTGGTTGCCATAACAACATCTATGTCAATGCTTATGGTTGTCAGGGCAGTCGTTCAACATAAAAACCCAAGTTTACTGTGTGAGATTCACTCATCGGCATGAATGGGCCGGCTCGACCGGAGTGATACCACACCTTCACCGAAAACCGGGGTGAAACTCCACTACTTGTGTTTCACCGAGTGAGTGAGGATACTGGAGGACCATACCCCTCGAACTATTCGATTTATATACTAACATTTAGACACGACACTTGCCAATAAGTTCCTTAACATTTGTTTTCCTAGATGTTGCAGAAAGTTGTTAGCTTTGTATAAATCGAACATTGGTTCATGGAACATTGGTTATATACATATTATTTGCTGCATACTTGTCGGTACAAAGTTCGCCATTCATTTTTACTTACTTATCGTCCCACGTAAAGTTGTTCATATGAACTATGTAAGGGTGTGTGAGGGTCTTCAGCAGCCTTATCTCCGTGATCAGGTTGTCCACGGCCGAGCCAGAGTTTTTGACGCGAGATTTGTCCACACATTTTATTGCGACTATGGAACGGGCTCCCACCTGTGGGAAAGATAAAAAAAAAATATAGTAAATACCAAGTTCAGGCTTGTAGGTGGCAAATTTCGAACTATTTCATCCTATGATTTGATGAATTTCGATTTAATTTGAGGCGGTACAGAGTGTAATGGTGATGATCTACTAGCCGATTTCAGCCACGGTGGCCAGTCTCAACGGAAACCAGTCAACTACACAGGAGATATTATAGTACACAAGTGTGTGCGTAAACACAGGTGCACTCTCTGTACCCTCACTCTCATAATCCGATGGGACGGTTAACCGACACGATCGGGGAGGGATTAGGCGCAGGACCGACAGCTTTCCTGCTGTCCGAGGCACGTTGGTTTAGACCCCAACTTCCAATCTCAGAGCTGTTATTAAGTATTTCCATAATCAGAAAAACTCAATAACACTTTTTGACCCGACCGTGGATTCGAACCTAAGACCTCTTGATCGGCAGTCGGATACGTCAACCGCTAGACAAACGAGGCAGTTTAGAGTGTAATAATATATAGCACCTAGATAACCAATAAAAAAAAGTCTAGGAGCGCCCTCTCTCTTACGCCCTGGTACTGTTTATTCTGCACCGATGACAGTGCAATGGATCTTATTCCAGTATAGTTTAATGTAGTTCGCTTAAGTTGTGATAGATGGCGCTAGATGGACATTGTTTAACGATAAAGTTGATTGTTGAAAACATGAATAAAAAGACATTTTCTAAATATGTATCCTAGCTAGATATATTTACCGCCTCCGAAGCCCCTGCATACTAAATTTCATGAATTTCGTTGGAGCCGTTTCCGAGATTCAGATTATGTATATATATAAATCAATCAAATCAACAACCCATAATGTCCCACTGCTGGGCTCGGGTCTCCTCTCAGGAGAGGGTTAAGGCCATACGTCCCCCCGCTGGCCAAGTGCGGATTGGGGACTGGCAAGACAACGTTGTGGCTACGTAATCTTACCGTTGGATGTTTTTAAGCCGCCCGAAGGCCTCCAACTAAGCTTCACGACTGTTATCCTATGATAACAACCGGGACCGACTGCTTAACGTGACCTCCGAATCACGGAGACGCTCATGGTAACATGCCACCAGCGGTCACCCATCCAGGTACTGACCGCGCCGTCGTTGCTTGCCCTCGCTGATTGTTTCTAATCACCGAGTGCAACTGGGCTATGAGCGCCTCTATATATATATAAAAAATAATCTATATATATATAAAATATATTTAAAAGAATTGCTCATTAAAAGGCATTAGATTTTAGAGTACCATGTTAATAAAAGGAACTTTTATGGTTCCAAATTTTCTTTTTATACTAATAATAATTATATATAAATTCAAAAGCATCCCTGTCTGTCTTTCTCTTTCACGGTTAAATTGCTGCACCGATTTTGGTAAGAATTTGCCTGGAGATACTGTGATTGTTAAATATTGACGTAGGCTATTCTTCACCGCGATAACCGACACACATCGGGCGGAGCTGTGGGCGCAGCTTGTTTTCTCTATAAAGTAAGAATGAATAATTTCTTGTATTTTCCTTATTGCTGCAGGAATAGGTAAATATTTGAATAGAACATTAATACTCAAATAAATATATGTTCAGACTTCTTGCAGACAGCGCCATCCAGTCCCAAGCTAAGCAGACCTATGGGTACTAAACAATTGATATAAAAACATACATACTTTTTTTGTATATACATGCATATTATATATATAGAAAACAGCCAAACTCCGAAACAAATATTTGCAGATCATAAAAAAATTCGGTCAGCCACAGAATCGTACCCTAGACCTCAAGCACAGCAGTCGTATACGCTACCACTGCGCCATTGAGGCTGTCGAAGAAGTCGATGGCAAAGAAAATTTAAATTAAGGTATTAAATATATGGCGATTTATTTTGTTTGACAGGAGGCACAACAATGTAGAAGCACCACTGGGCCACCGTGGTGTAGGTTGCTGCTGCATTGTCTGCAAGAGCAATGAGTATGGTGACCACCACTCTTGGATTCTACTTACGCTTTCCAGCAGAAAGATAAGACTCACTTTGGTTGGGCACAACATAAAAAATATTGCATTTCTTTTTGTTAATTAATTTATAATCCACTTTTACTATTAAAATTATTTTCATATTACAATGATTTTTTTGTTATAACAAACTTTGCTGAACTATAATATTTTTGCTATTGTTTTCGTCAAATTTGGTCCATTTAGGTTTGGATGTTTTCTATGTATAATATTTACGTATTTACAAAAAAAAAAGTATATAAGTATTAATATCTGGTACCCATAGTACAAGCTCTGCTTAGTTTGGGACTAGATGGCGTTGTGTGTTAAAATGTCCGAAATATTTATTATTTAAATATTTAAAATATTTATTAATTTGTTTCAGATATTTGCCAGAACTAACAGACAGGCTGACAAAAATTTAAAAAACTATTTTTTGAAACTGTATTTACTTCCATAAGTGTTTGGTGAAAAGAAGTTAATTTGAAATTACAAATAAAGACTTCAGTTAAAAATGAAGTATTTATATATCAAATGCACTATCTTTTGAGATTCAATTCGTCAAGAGCTGACCAACACCTGGTTTGTAGCAGCTTGCATCCACAAACTTATAAGGTAAATTGTTTGTTTTGCTGGTGAACTAGTAAATTAATTTTATAGCATAGGATTAGTAAGCTAAAGTGGCAGTGGGCTGGCCATATTAGCCGCAGAACTGATAAACGTTAGGGTAAACAGGTTCTTGAGTAGAGACAGTGTCTTGGCTAACGTAGTGTGGGACGACGAAGACGGTTGGCAGGAGCTGGATGCGAGAAGCCGAGGATCGAACTAAGTGGTGTAAAATTGGAGAGGTCTATGTCCAAAAGTGGACTGCGATAGGCTGATGATAATGATGGCATATGAGCTAAAAAGTCATATATACATCTGCAACTATATATACTCCAGATTTGAAAGTGCTCGTTATTTTTTTTAAAATACAAACTTCAGAAATGACTCTATTCAGACTGATGGACAGCACAAGTAGAATTCAAGAGTGAGGGGTCACCATCCTCATTGGAAACGCAGACAATTTAGCATGGTGAATCACTCTGTGAAGGCCTAGTGAGATGATTTTGCACATCCTGCATAAAGGAGATCATAGTGGAGTGGGAGGGAAACATATGCCCTGGCAGTGAGTTTTGACTGCTCAGCACAAGTAGGAAGAGCTATGAAGAATTTTCCTCATGCTTTTTTTCTCAATATCTAATGGTCTCCATATGGTATACTGATAAATATGGCTAAATGCTTAGATTAGATATTTTGAAGATAATATAGATAAAAGTCTAGTTTTCTGCTTAACGCATGATTAATATTGATATAATGCTTCACAGACATTAGCATAACACGATTCTAATATATATCTATTCATCTTACAGGTTTATAAGTAATTAGAATGGAAAAAATATATAAATTTCTTCCATTTACCCTTGAAATCAAAGTTCGTAACTAAGACGAAAATCTGTGTATCATAAGACTTATGTCATATTTAATTAATCTGTAACTATTCGAGGAGTAGTGTCAATGTCTCTAATATTTAATCCAAAAGGTTATTGACTGTGTAAATTAAGATATTTTAAATAAACAAGATAACAGTATGCAGGTACAAAACAAACATAATATTTACCTTTGTGTACGCTTTGTACACCGTGGAATAGCTTCCCGACCCTAGTTTTTCTGTCACTACATATCCATCGATCTTCGGGAACGCCATTCTAAGTTAAAAGTTGCAATATTATTGTTTTGTTACCATTATTATGGCCATTACCACTGCGAATAGTAACTTGGGCTTGTCAAAGTGACAGTTGGTTGGAAAGTCAAAATGTTGACGTTGACATTCACTTTATTTTTAATAAAGTGTTATGTTCGAATACTTGTTTTTATTTGTGAATACAGGTGGAAATAATACGAATAAATGTTGATAAATAATATTTTATGCGTGTTTTTTTAAACTTTATTTTGTATTGTTAGATTTTACTAGCAAGGATTAGATGACCTGAAAATTTTCGAACCTCAACGTGAAGAAACTTGACAGTAGAAATAATGTATATGCATCTTTACATTTGCATTATACATGTCTGCGAGAAATGTGTGGATTTCAAGGAGACTAAGTAAAAAAAAGTATTTGCTTTTCAGGCCTCAAACGTATTAAATTTTGTAGGTATTCAACTCTATATTCTATACACACTTTAAAAATTTTACCGTTAAATAAAAGACAAATTAAGTATGTACGATTAGTATTAAAAAATAAAAGTAACAAAATGTGAAGCCCATCACGCAGAAAGCGAACACGATCGCCAGAACAAAAAAAGTTGACTGACAGGTGATGCCATTGCTCCTGTGTAGCAGCCGCCGAGACTGATATTCCACCTTCTCCTCCTCCTCTTCCTGTTTTGCGGCGTGAGTTTTGGGCTGTAGAGTATTCGCTACCTCATTGTCGCAGCTCAATGTGAAACTCTGTTTACAAAAAAAGAATTGTTTCACAAACTGAATCAGTATATTTTAACAATTAGTCTGGTGACGTAATAAACTTTTGGAGTGTCACAATCCCTACTCATCCCGTTGGTGTCATAAGAGCCGTGACTAATTGACTATATATAAATACTCACAAATGATCTAGATAGACAGGCCGCCGTCATCACTGGCGGACGGGACAGGACCATAAAAAACAAAGCGCCAGAACTCGATGAAGACGGCTTATGCCTAACCAAGAAGCTTATTAGTGATTAGTTGAATAATTTTCATTATTTTCTTCTATTTTAGTGGCCCCATCATCTTTACCGATGATTTAACCAACGGAAAGAAGTATAAAAGCTTCAAGTTATGTACTCATTGATATTGACAACTGTGACAGGGCCTGACAGCTACCAAAGAGAAGATAGAACTATGAAATGTCATTCAAAAGTCTGTTTTTATAGTGTTTTTACTCAGACTTTCCTGTAATGCGGATGATTTAGTGAAACGAAACGAAAGTCTGCAACGGGAAGGTGGAAAGCTGCGCTGTATGGTTCATTCTCTTACCGTTTGCCATGACTACTAGGATGGCCTAGCCTACTATTTTTAGAGTTCGGAGTTCAAATCATAAACGGGATAACACTTTGTGTGGTTCACAAATTGTTGATCTAAGCCTGGGTGTACTTTATGCTTATGAGTGAGAGATATATATATATTGAGATGGTAGGAGAAATGTAAGTTTCATGTCTAGTTAGTTTACTCCGGTTGGTAAAAGAATGTAGTAAGTTAATTCGAATTAAGAAAATACTGATATATTGACACAACTTCACCCCAGACTCCTTAAACTTTAAACCGTTTTATGTGGATGCCAACACTAAAGAGTATGTACTAGAAAAGCAAGAAGTAAGTAAAAGAAGTTTGAACGTCTTAATTAAGTTTATACTGCATTTTTAGATGTAAATAGATTCGGTAGTTTACTATTTGAATAAGAAATTGAATGGTATTGCGGGTATACACGGGCGGCGGTAATCGTTAACCATCAGGCGGTTGACTTGTTAAATCGACCCCTTCCATACTCTTCCAGATGTCTGTCTGATGTGTCTGATGTCGTCCTTCCATCTTATCCGTGCAATATGTCCTGCCCATCTCGACTTCCGCTCAGCAATGACCTCAACGACTTCCCTTACCTTAGTTTTAGAGCTAATCCAAGTATATATCTTTTGCTCTCGTAAGGGAATACAACGTTTTTGTGCGGATTTATCGGTTAGGGTTGTAGAGGGAATGGGTCACATGCTCCTCCAACACAAAGGGAGGATCCACCGACCAGGCGTGATCATGCCTTGCGGGCCACTGCCCAACGGTTGACGTTGGGATGTTGTATATATGCTAATCAGCGCGAAAACTTCTATTGCGCGATTTAGGATTGGTAGTTTCTTAGTTTCCTTCGCTACTCCGTAGTTCGACGTATCTTTGGTAGATGGCGCTGTAGCGTGTTTCGGTTGCGCTGTATGTGGATGCCACAGGGACATGATCTCTGCTTCATACGTGAATAATGGCGGAACGTATTGCTCTTCGAAGACTTTTCGTTTCAAGGTCATGGACGTCTTGCTAGTACACTATCGTTTGTACCAAGAGCTGCACGTACCTGGGCTTGCGGTTTCGTTTACGCTACCCAACGTGATTTTATGCCTCAAGTAAATAAATATGGGTAAATGTTGAGCTCTGAATATCAGTACTGGGATGCGCCGTGCCCACCGCAGTGAACTGATGACAGTCCTTTTTACCTGACTGTGCAAAGCAAAGAAGGGTTATGTGTTTATCAGTCTATGTATGTTTGTTCCTATGTGGCATTGTAGAGGCCAAACGCCTTGGCCGATTTTGATGATCCGTACGTCAATCGATTCGTCTTGGCCTCGCGGGTGTCACTAAAAACATTACAGTAAACAATACTCACTATAGTAACAACCAGTCGCAATATTGCCAAAATGAAAAAAAAAAATTCAACGCACCACGTCAAGTGGGGTATTGTAGAATAGGTATTTGAAAATGAATATTAGGTTTCCTTTATCATTTTTCATTTTATAAAACCGTTTAGGATATATAACGATTTAAAGTTGTTAGAATGACTAAAAAGGGTTAAATAAAAAGACCCATTCGTTTTTGTGACTTATCAAGGAGCTCCCCGTAAAATTTAAATGGGTTCCGACTGTTGATCCTTCTATCCTGCTTTTAAATTCTGAGGCTTTTTTTATTCTTTTTAGTTTTGCTTTTACGCAGTCGGGTTTTTTGTTATTGTAATATTATCTTTTTATTGTGAGACATGGCTCTCTCAACTCTTAGTAATCCAGCATAACAACTCACCCTTATCATTTAGGGGTTTGGAAAATCGAAGTAAAAATAAAAATCGGTCCAGCCGTTTCGGAGGAGTTTGGTAACAAACAACGCGACACTTGAATTTTATATATTAGAATAGTATCATCAACAACTCATAAATGCTGGGCTCGGGTCTCTCAGGAGAGGGTTAAGGCCATACGTCCCCACGCTAGCCAAGTGCGGGTTGGGGACTGGCAAGACAACGTTGTGGCTACGTAATCTTACCGTTGGATGTTTTCAAGCCGTCCAAAGGCCTCCAACTAAGCTTCACGACTGTTATCATATGATAACAACCGGGACCGACTGCTTAACGTGACCTCCGAATCAAAGAGACGCTCATGGTAACATGCCACCAGCGGTCACCCATCCAGGTACTGACCGCGCCGTCGTTGTTTGCTCTCGGTGATTGTTTCTAATCACCGAGGGTAAATAGGCTATGAGCGCCTCTACACAACACAACAATAAAAATTACTTATTACCCGACTATGAAAGAAGGAGTGTTATGTTTTTCGAATATATGAATATATATTTCTATGGCATGGCCTAGAGCCTAAACGGCTTGTCGTATTTTAATGTAAGTGGAGTCAATAGATTCCTCTTAGTCGTGACAGTGACACTGGATACTCCAAAATTAAATAAAAACAACGACAAAAAATACGTAGTTGGAGTTTTTGATGAAATAATTCATTACTTATTTACAATATTCAATTGCAGTAATTTGCATGAATCATGTCACTCGAGATGATAAATAATAACAAGGAAAAAATTACAAGAAATGTCGGAATAGGTAGGTACACTTGGCGTTTGTTCTCATTTAGCTTTTTAACCAACATTCTATTTACAATAACTAAATATTGATATGATTCAGTGTATTGTTGTTGAAAGTAGCTTGTACACGGGTCTTGTGTTAATTACAAATGGAAGAAAAAAGTGAGAACAGGAAGAAAGCTGTTTCTTGGTATATTAACAATACCGCTGGTAAATAATAATTCATACCTTTTTTTAAAGATATCTCCCGTATCTATATATAAATAAATTAAATTGAAGTTTCCGGCTAATCTCTCTTCAAAATCGGTCCAGCCGTTTCAGAGATTAGCCGGAACAGACAGACAAAAAAATACACATGCTTATAGTGAAAAGCTGTCAATTTTTAATTACAAACAGACACTTCAATTTAATTTAACTGCCTTGGTGGCGCAGTTGTAGCGTATGCGACTGCTGCGCATGAGGTCTCGGGTTTGATTCCTGAATCGGACCAAATGTTTGTATGATCTGAAAATATTTGTTTCGGAGTTTGGGTGTTTTTTATGTATAATATGTAATGTATTTACAAAAAAAAGTATATATGTATTTATATCAGTTGTCCAGTACCCATAGTACAAGCTCTGCTTAGTTTGGGACTAGATGGCGTTGTGTGTTAAAATGTCCGAAAATATTAATTATTATTTATTTACTTACATTGATAGATGAAAACCCGTTTGCGTAATAGGTTTACCGTATCACGCAAGTGGTCTTTGAGAATTTAAAGGGAATTTACTGAAAATAATGGTCAATGAGAAGGCAGCTTATTAATATATCTCTCGAACAATCAACAATCCAAATTGTCCCACTGCTGGGCTCGGGTCTCCTCTCAGGAGAGGGTTAAGTCCATACGTCCCCACGCTGTACAAGTGCGGGTTGGGGACTGGCAAGAACACGTTGTGGCTACGTAAATCTTGCCGTTGGATGTTTTTTAAGCTGCCCGAAGGCCTCCAACTAAGCTTCACGACTGTTATCGTATGATAACAACCGGGACCGACTGCTTAACGTGACCTCCGAATCACGGAGACGCTCGTGGTAATATGCCACCAGCGGTCACCCATCCAGGTACTAACCGCGCCGTCGTTGTTTGCCCTCGCTGATTGTTTCTAATTACCAAATGCAACTGGGCTATGAGCGCCTCCCTCTCTCGAACAAGGAACACATTATTCATTTATACATATACATAGTACATAATAAAGTCACTTCCGCTGCCTGTTCGTTTAGATCTTTTAAACTACTAAATTTATTATCAACTAGCCGAGTAACGCCTCGGACCACGCCGCGCGGCTTAGCTAATCTGAAAAAATATCCTAAGTTACTCTTTATATCATCAGCTATGGCCGATAGCTGATGATATAAAGTGATAGTCCCGCCAAAATCGGTCTAGCGGTTCCAGAGATTAGACATAAATACAAAAATTGAAAAATATGTTATTTTGGTATACGATACGTACTGTGTACCAATACATACATATGCATTTAGTAAAAACTCCAATTTTATTTATTTCTATAGAGTATAGATGAGAATAGAGGCGTTAGCTATTGTAGAAAAAAAAAACAACTTGGTTGTGGCTTCTCTACGTTACTTGATATCGCCACGCAGCAGAATTTCTCGAATATTTTTTTTATTTCCCTCAGGTTCTGAAAAAGCTAAGAAGAGTATCAACCCTGAAGAGGGAGAGGTCGTTCGTCGAAAGCGCAGCGGCAGGCGCCATGCAGCTAAATCGAAGAGCTTGGACCCGAAGCAGGAGACGAGGTATGTGTTGTTAAGGAATAGATCGTGTCTTGATGGCTAGTGGACATCTGCAACAGATACAAGTTTACCTTTTACACCCAGAATAAGGAGGTGGGTTGAGACGGTTAGGGTCTGTTTGTTTAATATACTCATTGGAAATTTTAAGCCATATTGCTGATTGCCTACTTATATATTTCTAAACCAGCTTATGTCGGCGACCCGCCCGCATTTATATCAAATATCGTGCTGCTCATTATTAGGGTTAATAGCCTATGACACACAAATAATTTAGCTTCCTATTCTTAAAAGACTTTTAAACATCGCCTCAGTAGATCTAGAGATTATCCCCCACAAGTTCACAAACTTTGCCTCCCTATAATATTAGTGTGGCGATTTCCACATACAACGCAAAAACAGAAACACACTACAGCGCCATCTACCAAAGATATGTCGAACTACGGAGTAACGAAGGTAACAAAGCAACTACATATCCCGAATCACGAAATAGAAGTTCTCGCGCCGATTAGCACATATACAACATCCCAACATCAATCAAGTCGGGAAATTATCACCTCGCCTCGTTGGAGGATTCTCCCTTTGTGTTGATGGGACATAAAACCCTGTCCTCCACATTAGTATCGATACATTCTGGTCTGATTCATTGACTGCCTCGGTGACGCAGCGGTAGCGTATGCGACTGCTGTTCTTGAGGTCTCGGGTTCGATTCCCGGGTCGGATCAAATGTTTGTATCATCTACAAATGTTTGTTTGGGTGTTTTCTATGTATGATGTGTATTTATTTACAAAAAAAGGTATACATGTATTAAATCAGTTGTCTAGTACCCATAATACAAGCTCTGCTTAGTTTGGGTCGAGATGGCGCTGTGTGTTAGATGTCCGAAATATTAATTTATTTATTTATTCATATTTCGGATTAGGCGCAGAGTACAGTACAGATGAAAGAACTGAGTTACTCATCTCACACATGAGTACGTCCTGCCCCCTTAGCTAAGGTGGAAGGGTTCTCGCGTCGATTCTCTTTCTGAAATCCCTCTTGTGTTAGTGGCAAATACTTATTTTGATTTTGACCACGTGCCTAACGTTAATCCTACTAATATTATAAACGCGAAAGTTTGTATGGATGGATGTTTGTTTTTTCACGTAAAAACTACTCAACGAATTTGGATTGTTTCATCCAAATTCGTTGAGTAGTTACACTAATAAAGCTGATATATCAGAATAACACATAGGCTACTATTTGCCGCGATAACCTACATATGCGCGGGTGGAGCCGCGGGCATAAATTAGTACGGTATCTTTTATACATTTCTTAGTTATCTAAGGCCTTTGAAGTTTATAGAATGGCTACGGGGCTGGATAGGAATCTATAACCTCCGACTTGGCAGTCAGCATCGCTAACCACTACTCCAATATGTATCGAATTCCTAAAATCATAATGTTACAGGATGACAATAAACTCTACAAAGTCGGTTGATCAAAATGAATCCATCTACTTCTCCTTCGAGAAGAGAGGTCAAGAGGTTTACAATCACTCCCACGGCTGGTCAGAGATCTCCCAGCCGAGAGCACATCCGAGAGGAGTATATCGTATAGGGAAACTCAACACCAGGCTTTTGGAAGCCGTTGAGAATGGAGACACACAGGAAATAACCAGGTATGATATATGGATTGTATTTTCTTTTGTGACGTCAGTGTGATCACGGATAAAGAGCACGTAGTGTGACCACCCCTATTCATCCCTTGGGTGTCGTAAGAGCCGATTAAGGGATAACTACCAGGACAACAGAACTGATAAGAGACGAAATACTTTAAACAAACCTTATAAAAACCCAACAATGTTGTAAAATCTCCTTTCTAATAAGAGGCGTATCGAGAGATTACCGCCGCCCATGAACACCCGTAACGCCAGAGGCGTCAAAAGTGCGTTGCCGGCCTTTAGGAGATGTAGAGGGTGGAAGGTGGGAGGTTGGGGTGAGGCCTTTTGAGCCGGCCCTTTCATGCCGAAGCGTTACTCTCCCACGGTTTGGTGATTTAGGGAGACAAACGAGGAAGTAGGCTTTCTGATGGTAGGTGGTTACCGCCTCCCATTACCACCTGTCAATGAAGAGATAAAAATAAAATTAGTTTTATATATTATATTACATGTATGGAGATATATATGTATTTCCAGTTATATTCTTTAGAATTTTATAATTCTTTAAAACTCATAACACCGTCAACTGCTACTGTCTTTCCGATACATTTTGATCAATCCTAAGGTTGCCTGGAAGAGATTGCTTTCGACAATAAGGCCGCCCTTTGTACATTATATATTTGTCGTTTTCTGTACTCTCTTCTCAAAATGTAATACGATGTGCAAATAAAGAGTTTTCTATCAATCTATCAGTTCAAATACCACATTTAGTAATTTGAAATATACGGACCAACTAAACTATATGATCAAACAACCAGGACAACATCACTCCATAGAGATGGATAACTTGACACAAACTAGGGTTTGTATAGGTCCAGACGGTAGGTAACTAATTGGTTGGAAGTTTCTTACTAAAATACCCAACCCGATGTAGATTACTGGAGTTGGAAGCAGACCCAAACGCAACTTGTCGCCTGAACCATGTGTCAGCTTGCCACGTCGCTGCGATGATGAACAACAATGCCTTATCGCTGCTGATCGAGGCTGAAGCGCACACCTTCAGAACTGACAAGATTGGCCGAACTCCTCTTCACTTGGCTGCGTGGGCTGGTCATCCGAGGCAGATAGCTATTTTACTGGATTTGCCAGAAGGTAATTCACCATGTTGCAGTAGTTATAGGAACAAGGTACCAGGACAACAGCACTGGAAAGAGAAGGAAAACTTAACTTGAACTCTATACCAACCCGTCTTTCCTGCGTGGTATAGTACGAAAAAAACTCTTTTCTAAGTAGAGGCTTGAGTCTAGCAGTGGACTGTCAAAGGCTCTTCATGATGATGAGGTATCTATTAAAGTTATTATTATCTTCCAGATTTACAAAACAAAGTCGCTGTTGGTTTGAGTCCAGAAACTGAAAATGAAATTAAGAAATACAGTTCCGTGACACATCGCCTCACCAATACACCCTGCAACATCGGCACGTTGGATGTCCTGCCCAACACTTGGCTGGACAGCATGGAACACAACTGCAGACGGCAGAAGGAAAATGTAAGGAGATCTATTTATGTATTGGCCGCGTGTTCAGGCTTCGCACGGCTGCAATATCTGTTAGTATGACTCTTGAATTGTTCAACACATTTTAATCACCCTGAGCATCCCTTACCTCCTCACATGTATGTTTATAGATTTAGTAAAAGACACCAGTACACGTTCGTGAGCTGTTTTATTAACTTTTTTTGGGCTTCAGCTAAAAAACCGGTGCTGTGAGCTGTGTCGTTTTAGTCAAATAAATTCACCGTGAGAGAGCCACGCTTCGGCGCGATTGGGCCGGCTTGACAGGGGTGATATCACGGCCTCACAGAAAACCGCTTGCGGTGTGAAACAGCGCTTGCGCTATGCTTCACAGAGTGAGTAAGAATACCGTAGGCCCATATCTCAATCCTTCCCACATCCCTCTTCCCAATTCCCTAAATGCTGGCAACGCACTTGAGACGCCTCTGGTGTTGCGGTAATCGCTTTCCATCAGGCGATACGTCTGTTATTTTTCATGATGTAGTGCATCATGAAAAAACTTTGGCTTTTAGTTTTTCTTATTTTTTGCTTTTGTTAATAGCGTTTGCTTTATAAGACGTTTGTTTTAAAGCGTGCTAATTGAAAGGCCCTTTTTTAATTTGCATTATTTTTTTCTCTCGTATGTTGAACCTGTAAAGTTTTATTTTTGTTCTAAGTGGCTAATAAAAATATTTCTTTCTTTCTATTGTTCAGCTCCCGCGTTTCACGCCAGGCTGGACAGCTCTGCACTCGGCCAGCGCTCGCGCGCAGTACACGTGCGTGCGGCTGCTGCTCGCCGCCGGAGCCAACCCGTGCGCGCGGGACCTCATCTCTCGGACCCCGCTCGATGTCGTGGGGTCTGCGCATTATTCCCGTCACAACATTGATGCCCATGAGTGAGTCAAATAACATTGTATCCATCGGTGCCTGCATCGTCGTACAACCCTATAAGGAGAATGACAGATCCTGTACCGCTGGCACAATTTTACGACTTGGCAGACGCATTGTGCCAAAACGTGTCTCTGCTAGATTATTTCGAACTTTTGAAACTATTCTTTTATTTCAGCTTCAAAGAAACCATAAAACTCCTTCTAGCAGCTGGAGGGAAGTTCTGCGGCACACTTGGCAGCTGTCTCAATAACGTGAACTCCCCTCTGCACACTGCTGTGGAGCTGGAAAGCAAGGAAGCCATTGAGGAGCTGTTGGACGCTGGCGCCTCGCCCATTTGCCTCAACGAGAATGGCCTCACAGCGTTACACGTTTGTGTGGAAAAGCGGCTCAAAGAATTATTACAGGTTAGTTATTTATTAAAGAATTCATGTTAACAGGATAAATGACAACTCACACACTATGAATACAGTTATCCTGTGTCCCGGGGGACTTTACAAACATGTACGAAACGGACACAAAGAATACCCAGACTCAGTACAACAATTTGTGGATCACACAAAGTTTTTGATCTATGTGAGTATTGAATTCACAGGTTTCAGCGCAGTTCTAAGCAACGAGTAAGGACCATAGTCTCTATGATGTCACATTGCGTACTGATACACAATGGTACTGCACACTGGTATTCTTTGATGCTGTGGTATTTTTCGGTCGAGTGTGGGCGACAAACACACCGAAGAATAGTTTCCTCATTAGGGGTTTTTTATTTGAGCTTGTCCAGGTCTCTACTCTGCCTGGTGGAAAGCATTAGTGCGTTCCAAGAGTGATGGTCAACATACTCATAGCGAATGCAGACAATGTAACAACGCAGCACAGTGACCTTTGGGCCTGCGGTCTCGAACTCGCCAACGAAACACGACAGCACTGTTGCTGTCACTTTAAGTTGGTCTCCTGAGAGAGGATAGTACTGCCACGGTCAAGCCGGGCCAACCGTGCTAACACTAGCGTGAGTCTGCGTCTATTGGTAAAGGGTACTTCCATTATTGAGGGGTCGGGAGCGAGACGACAGTAAAATTTAACGAATTACTACAATACAGCGAGGGACTTCACGAAGAAGTGCCTTAGTTACTTTATTATGTTAATAACTCACGCTTTATACAAATGCTTACAGTTTTTAGCTAACTATGATTACAATGATCAAGACCCGTACCTGGCGACTGTTGACGCCAAAGACAATATGGGCCAGACCGTCCTCCATGCAGCTGTGAGAACAAATTGGACTGACGGAGTCTGCATCGCTCTGGGCGCTGGAGCCAGTGTATTTATGAAGGTAACTAAATTCTGTTCTATTTTCTACTTACATTATAAATTCGAAAGTTTGAATGTAAGTTTGGATGTTTGTTACACTTTCACGCAAAAACTATTCAACGGATCCATACGAAACTTTATAATAATATAGCGCATAGGCTATTTTTATCGCAGTATCCCATATTTATGCGGGTAGAGTTGCGAAAACTCGTAGGTAATAGTAAAATTGTGAGGTTATACACAGCTCTGCATAATCCCAAAGCTCTAGAAGCTCTTCCTCATATATACAGACAACTGACTATGAGTTCAATATTTTAGGCGAACGATGGGGATTCTCCCATCCACTCCGCAGCAGCTGTAGGCGACGTACATATTCTGCAGCACATACTGAGTGTAGCCAAATACGCCATCGACTACCGCAATCAGAAGGGACAAACGGCTCTTTTCGTAGCCATCATGCAGAACAACTTAGAAATTGTGAAGATTTTGATTGAAAATGGGGCGTCATTAAGCGTCGTTTTACCTGATCATCAGACTGTCTTACACATCGCTGCTCGCTATGGTTACTCGGAAATCTTAGAGTACCTGCTTAACCATGAAAATCGCATCATCTCCACATTAATGAAAGAAAGTATGTGCCCTCCAATAACGTATGCAGTTATCAACAATTTTCCAGATTGTGTCAGAATCTTATTGAAAAAAGGTGACGATGTAAACGGGTTGGTACCCTTCCAATATGAAAACTGGAAAGCTAAAGAGCTAACGACCGTTTTGCACATAGCTGCAGTTAAAAACCACTTTCAAATAGCGAAAATGATAATCGAATTCGACGGAGAAACTATCAATAAACCCAACGGCACTGGCTTACTGCCTCTACATGAGGCATGTCTCCACGGGAACAGAGAAATCATTTCTCTCCTCATTCACAAAGGCGCTGATCTGTCTCAGTCGAGTTGGCATCCCAAAATCAAACAAACTCCCGTCGAAATGGTCATGATTAACTTGTCCAAGCCAGCTGCGTATATGGAAGAGGTTTTGGATTCTTACATTTATAATGTTCAGGATAAAGAATGTCAGGTAACGGTTAACTACTCCATTTTAGTGCCAGGGTCTATAGACGGGAAACAAATGAAGGTTTTAAAAGCCCTTATCGATACAGGCAATAGGTATGATCAGAGAAAGTTACTGCATCATCCCTTAGTGGAGAGTTTCTTGTATCTGAAGTGGAGAGCTTTGGTGCCATTTTTCTATGCAATAATAGCGTTATTTGGTTTGTTCGTAATTTCTCTAAATGTGTACGTCGTGTCTGTGTTTTACTATCAAGATAAGAATAAGCTGAATACAGTTCACGCTACGAAGCATTCGCTCGACAGTTATACAATTAAGCCAGTTCCAAAGTACTTGAGTACGGATGTGTGGAAATATATGATATATATTAGCGCCTGTCTTGTGGCTTTGCAGGTAAGATTTGTATTCTGTTTGAATTCCAATTGTGGCTAAATATGTAAAGAAATGTTTTGAAATTAATTTTTACCTAACTGATTGTTATATATTAAGCCTTCTTATCTGCTACTCCTTTCACTATAACTACTTGGATGATGGTTCTGAGTGTATGAGTTCGAACCTCACATGAGACAAAGTTTTGTACGATCTACAAATTGTTGTTCCAAGTTTGCAAAATACAAGGTATATTTCTAAAACTTTAGAAAAAATACTCCTATTTGCTCATGTTATCTCTGAAGGGCCCAATCCTCGGTAATAAGCTTATATTTTAATTTTCGTTCGATTACCATAAAAAAGTATAAATTTCAGGAGATCGTATTCATAAAGATCAACAACAGAAGATATTTCCTATTGCTGGAGACTTGGGTCAAGTTCGGAGCGATAGGGCTCTCGATGTTCTTACCAAGCGTCGTCTCCTGGGAGCGGATTGAGATACTGCCTGGTACGGAGTCAAGCGCGGAGTGGACGAGACTTATAGCAACTGTTGCACTGCTACTGTCGTGGTTGGAGTTCATGTTCTTACTGTCCAGGTTCCCCAACTGGGGGTTTTATGTCCTGATGTTTGGGAAGGTTGCATCTAAAGTGTTTAAGGTAAGTTTAAATGATTGGATTCTCTTTTTTTATGTAATAGGGGGCAAACAAGCAGGCGTATCGCCTGATGGTAAGCGATTACCGCCTCCCATCGACATCCGCAACACCAGAGGCATAACAAGTATGTTGCCAGCCTTTGGGGGATGGAGGGTGTGGTTGGGGTAAAGGCCTCCGGTATCCTCACTCACTCAGTGAAACACAGCGTAAGCGCTGTTTCACATTGGTTATCTGCTAGGCTGCGGTATCACTTCGGTCGAGCCAGCCCATCGTGCGCCGAATTCGAAGGCTGGCTTTCTCAAGGTTAATAACTGTCTGATTACCTTTTTTCTTAGGGGCCTGTATCCTGACAGTGGATAATTAAAGGTTGACAAAGCAGGGAAGAAATAAACTTTGTTTATTTAAAGAACTGAATTGCTGTAGAAGTATTGGGTTAGATCCCCATCCAGGGCTCATATTTGTATGATGAACAACACGCAACATGTGCTCGTGGCACAAGTTGTGTGTGTTTCTGACGTTCGAACTCAAACTTATTAGGCTTGTAACATGATTAATAAACTTCTACTATGCATGCATAAATCATCATCATCATCAGCCTATCGCAGTCCACTGCTGGACATAGGCCTCTCCAATTTCACGCCACTTAGTTCGATCTATGGATTCTCGCATCCAGTAGAGAAGCCATAGATCGAGCAAGCATAAATATTTTAGAAAAATAAACGTAAACATAGAATAAATACTCTGAATGTATTTCCAGATGATTCCAAAGTTTCTCTTATGTCTTGTTCCAGATTCTGCTTACATTCATGTTCCTTATCATCGGTTTTTCCCTCTGCTTCATGATACAATTCCGTGCAAAGCCACCCTTTGAAGGCGTCTGGGCGTCCGTCACCAAAACCCTAGTCATGATGACTTCTGAGTATGACTACATGACGATGATCAACAAAGAGCATGCCAAAGACATTGCAGCATCGATATTAGTTCTCCGTCTCGTGTTCATCACTTTCGTTATACTAGCCTCGATAGTTTTCATGAACCTGATGGTAGGAGTAGCCGTGAACGACGTGAACACTCTAGCAGATATAGGGAACCAGAAAAGACTGGAGAAGCAAGTTGACTTCCTCACATCTTTGGAAGATGTCGTTTGCCACAAGATATTTCGGAAATTTAATTCGGGTTTGCCGATGAGGAAGAAAATTTTACACAAAATAGTTTTGAGACCAGAAGCCAAATGTGGTTACTCCAAGATATTACCGAAGTATTTGAGACAGTCCATATTCGAGAAAGCTCAGTTGCAAAAAAAACAGATGGAGGATGAGCTAGGATCGATGGCATACCATCTGAAACTGGATCAGATACACGAGGCGGTTGTTCGGAAAGAGGAGAAATCGGAACAGCAGGAGTGGACGATGAATATTGCTCTTTTGAATGAAACTGTTGAGAAAATTAACAATGATATTGAGGAGTTGAGAAATGAACTTAATGTTATAAGACGTTTTATATTAAGAAGGGCTTCCATTCATTAAATTCATGTATCAGTTATTACCTAATTGCGAAGGAAGGAATTATGTTTTTCGAGAATTTTCATGTATATTTCTTTGGCACACCCTAGAGCTTAAACCGCTTGTCGTATTTTTATGTGAGCGGAGTCAACAAAAAAGTCTATACTTTTTTAAATAATTCGTTATTTGTTTCTTTTCATATGTAGTACATATACATATTATCACCAGCCAAAATGAGCCCCCAACCCGCACTTGACCTTGGCGTGGGGACGTATGGCCTTAACCCTCTCCTGAGAGTAGACCCGAGCCCAGCAGTGGGACATTTAAATTAAATAGTTTTTCACTATATGCACATTTAAGTATATACGGTACATACATAACAAAAGGATTTTTTTAAATGTTTGTTAATGTGTTTCTTCGAACTAAATTCTGGAACAGTTGGACCGATTTTGGCAGATAAGTGATGATATAAGAAGTAACTTAGCATAATTTTATTTAAGACTAGGTGCACCTCGCGTTGTTATTCGCCAGATGTAAAGATACATCAACAACCGCGTTAACACCGCGGGGCACGGTTAGACTTTTTTTTTTATACGTGTGGAAACCCCCTCGTGCCTTCACCCCACCGGGGCTTGCGGCGGGGGGGAGTGTCGGAATCGAACCGACTAAAACCACACGGTGTGCCACTCTGCGCCTGAAACGGGAGAGATCCGGGAACCGCTTTCTTACGCCATCCGGATCCCTCCCAGCGCCTGCCTGCACTGAAGCGGGCTCCGTCGTCTGATGGTAAAACTCTCAATTTAGGCGACGTACGGCACATGCGTAACGTCGCCCCCTCGCGGCTGGCCTGTGAAGCGGATGGGGGGGAAAACCCGTCCCGCCTCCGTAGCCCGGTTCGCCGGCCGCCTCTTTCTGCGAGATGACTTCCTAGCAGAAGGTCGCGATGTCTGCAGCCCGGCGCTGCGGCGCCCAAGCGGGGCACACCACCAGCGTATGCTGAGCCGCCAATACCCTCTGAGGGCGCCAGAGGCGCGACTTATTCTGGGCGGTCAGAGCCGACACCCACACCGGGGGCGGGGTTAGCCTATACTAATGTTAAAAAAAGGTAAAATTAGTGGGTTTGTTGGGTAATCTATGGAACTGGGTCTTCACGTGGGAAAGCCACGATTCGGCACGTATGGGCCGGCTTGACCTGAGTGATACCACAGCCTCACAGAAAACCGGTGTGAAACAGCGCTTGCACTATGTTTCCCCGAGTGAGTGAGGATACCGGAGATCCATACGTAGAGCAAACCCTCCTCACATACCCCTCCTCATCCGCAAAGGCAACGCACTTGTGACGTCTCCGTGTTGCGGTTGTCCATGGGCGGCGGCAATCGCTTACTTAAAAATACTAAGTTGATTTTGAAAATGTCTTTTTCACTAGAAAGCTTTTTTGACTCTGCTCTGCCTGATGGTAAGCATAAGCGGAATCTAAGAACGGTGGTCACCATCCTCATTGCGAACAAGGACAATACAGCATTCAAATGCTAGTCTTTAATAAACATCACAAGGAATAAAGATTTGAATCGAGAACCTCCTGTTTCTTTGAAAGGATTTGGATAAGTAAATAAAAACTAAAATGACCTAAATCGTTTTATTTCTTTTCAAAGCCCAAAGAGTCCAATATACGATAGACAGAACCACGAGTACGCCAAAAGAAACCGCCATAACTATGTTAAAATTCCTGCCAATGCACCCGTTCTCCCCGTAGAGAGGCATTATTTATATAATAATGTTTTTCTTTTACTCCATCACTGGGAAGAAAGCCTTCGCTCTTGTGGAAACCTGCAAGGAAATTTTAATTTATACTGTATATGACTCGTAATACACATGTGGGTACAAAATGTACGTAAATATTTCTATAGTTGGGTTCTTAAGGAATATTCAAGGCAAAGCAAAGCATAGATTCGTATAGAATCGGTTATCGTACTAACACAGGCTGTCAGGCAATTCAGATCTTTAAATAAGTGACCGCGTTAATTCCCATGAAAATAATTATTATATAGTTCATTGTGAGCTCAAGCGCTGTTTCATACCTGTTTTCTGTGAGGCCGTGGTATCTCCATTCGAGCCGAAGCCTGGCTGTGCCATGCAGCCGAGCAGAAGTTATGCGCGTACATGCATTTCGGTGATTCATTTATATATACATTTAGATAATGGGTTTAAGTATGAAATTTCCTATTGCTCGCTGTTATATTAAATCTTATGTACGAGTGAAAAGAAAACTAGTAAAATTATTTAGTTAGCTTAATTTAGTTTTTTTGAAATAAAAGATTTGTTATTTATACTGGGGAATCTGACAGAGTCTGGGGATCTAGATTCGACAAACTGTATGAAAATATTTTGTACTGCCTCCTGGGAAAAGAACGTATTAAGTTAAAACGTCCTAAATCACGAAAAAAAATGAACACCGCTTTGGAGCCAGGTCTGGTGAGTACGGAGGATGTCGTATGGTTTCTAATTGCAGTTTCTGTAGAGTCACAATGATTTCTTTGGCAATGAAAAGTCTTGCGATATCATGGAGCAATAATCGTCAAGATTTCTCAATTTCAATTCACTTGTCGGGGCAAGTTTCGCTATAATTGTTTGAAGTCATTGCTTGACCAGACCTGACAAAGCTATATTGAATAACATTCTGAATAAAGCACCAAACAATTACCGCTTACCCTTTTCTTGATAATCTTAGCTTTAGAGAACTGTTGCGGCATTTTACTTGGGGTCAGTCATTGGATATTTCACATCCGTTTTTTGAAAATTTATTTTTCGTCACATGTCACAATTCAACCCAATCTAGGGAATATTGCGTTGAATTTCTGTACCGATTCAACAAAGCAACGTTAATTTCAACACGCGTTTCTTTCTACAGACCAGTCAAATCATGAAGCAACCATTTTCAATGTTATTCCATCTTATTGATTTGATGCAAATCAGACCATATTCTTGGTGAGATAACAGTAAGCCACGCTGCTAATTCCTGGCTATATTGACTCGGATTGGCATCCACAATCTCCTTCAAATCAGAGTTATTTACCTGTGTGGGCGGTCTTCTACGTGTTTCATTCTTCAAGTCCAAGTTTCCATTACGATATTATTTAAACACACGGTTTGTTCGTTAGCAGTCATCGCACCAAAAGCAAAATTCTGGAAGCCCTCAATGCGATTGCATTTTCTTTTGTGTTTGCTACCCCATAAGTTCTTGATCTTCATACAGATTTTGAAGATTCCTTTTATATTCGGTAGCTGGTGTTTGTTGTGTGATCCCTTTTGAATTTATATGAGATCTGACGAATAGTTTTTAAATTACCCGTAAGAATGTGCTTAATTAGTATGTGTAACTTTTATTTTATAGGTGTATGAACAAAAATCTGTACATATTGATTAGAGTATTTCGAGGAGAGTACCATGCTAGCCTGTCTTGCCAGAGTTGGAAAGTAAGCCATAACTTCCTATCTAAGTACTAGTAAAAAGTGTGGATAGGTACTTACTGTGTGTACGATAATTATCTTGGAGTAACGAAGAAACATGCAACACACAACATCATCAAATTATCCCGCGTTAACCAAAAACTTAACAATTAACTACCACAGAGTATATATATATATTACAACATTTAAAACTTTTAAAAAGACTATCAACAAATGGCAAAAGAAACACACCCAGTAATTTGACCCCGAAATGGCAAGAAGTTTGAACAAGATGCAACAAACGACTTGAATGATTCATAGAGCAAAACAGCCTATACTACAGTCTATACTCTGGGCAGGCGGGTTTGCGATCACAGGACGTAGCTTGTTACACCAGTGATGCGGCTGGCTGTCATCGGCCTATTGTATTTAGTAACGCCTGTTGGGATGGAAATAACGCCATTGGTCGGTCAACAGAGCCTCGTTCATCGTTCAGCAGGGTGCACCGTGTGTAGGTGAGGTTAGCTGGCAGCGAAAGATTGTGGTAACGGATTGAGCATACGGACTGGCACCACCCCTATTCACCCCGGGAACGGCGTGAGAGCTGACTTAGTGAGCGAACTACCAGGACAACCCGCCTGGTCAGCGTAATATTACAGGGCAAAACCTCCTTTCTAAATAGGGGCCTATATCCATTAGTTATGATGTGATGTGACCTCATGAAAAGGGGCGGAACTATGTTACCGGAAACAGGAATGACCGTGATGCTTGATTTCACCAATGATCGTGCGAGGTCAGATGTCGTGTTAGGAATCATCCGGGGCGGTACTACCGTCTCACAGAAGACCAACCTAAAGTGACAGTTCTCGTGCTGTCATGTTTCGTTGGTGAGTGCGGAGGCCTAAAGATCTCAATAGATCGCCACAGTGTGGATCACCATGCTACATCGTTGCATTATCTGCATTCGCAATGAGTATGGTAACCACTACTCTTATATTTTTTTAGGGATTGCAGGTGAACGAGCAAACGTATTGCCTGATGGTAAGCGATTAGCGCCGCCCATGGACATCTGCAACACCAGAGGCGTCACAAGTGCGTTGCCGGCCTTTGGGGGATTGGGAGGAGGATAGGGATGGGAGAAGGAGTTGGAGCATGGCCTCCGGTCTCCTCACTTACTCGGTGAAACACAGCGCAAGCGCTATTTCCCACCAGTTTTATGTGAGGCCGTGGCATCACTCCGGTCGAGCCGGACCATTCATGCCTAAGCCTGGCTCTCCCACAGCAACAGCAATGGGTTCTGCTGATACTTGCGTCAAAAAAGTTATTTGGTTATTTTTATTTATTTGTCATTTTCTTTTTCAGTTCAAGGGCTAATTTTGTCAAAAGGCGATAACTGTGGATGAAAATCGTTGGTCTAAGAGTATGAAGCCGAACATAGGATAAGAGCAATGATTCTAAAGACGACGAACCTACGACGAACTAATCGCTTTAGTTTGTGATCACATGACCACACACACCACATGGCATAAACCTGTCATAAAGACATAAAAGCAATATTTCTTGATGTTGTGATGTTTTCATAGGCGAAAGACGGTCCCCATTTCATGTCATCCACATTTTTTATATTTTTTATCATTAATTCCATCACGACGAAGACTTGAAGACTCGAAGACTTAGAATTGAAGACTTGAAATACTTGACATTGGCAGAAATAGCTGATCCGGCTGATTGCCATTCATCAAAAGAAGAAGAAGATGTTTTCATAAGTAAATACAAATTTTTGATGGAAATCACACAAATAAAGGATATCATGTGATTTATAAAAAAAGTTCTGTTATTCGTATAAATATAACACGACGCGTTCAGAAATGCAGATTGTTGCTAAAATAATGTCGGCGTTATGACGGATTGAGGGTACAGTGTGTAACCACCCCTATTTATCCCGTGGGTGTAGTAAGAGGCAATTAAGGGAGCGAACTACCAGGACAACAGTGCTGCAAAGAAGATAACTCTATACAAACCTTCACCGTGGTATTGAATGATCCATTTGCTAGCCTATGTAATTACTAAATACATACAACTGTGAAATACGAAAGAAGAATGTAGTGTGTCACTATTCCTTTTCATCCCATGGGCGTCGTAAGAGCGACTAAGGGAAACTACCAGGGCAACAGCACTGCAAGGAGAATGAAAACTTGAAATAAACCATATATCATATATAAGACATCTTTTCTGAGACATTAAATAGAAGTGACATTTCCAAATAGACTTTCTCAGTGGGTGCTTACAAACAAAAAGTCAAGTCCATAATCTCAGCGGTTCAAATGTCAAGTTTGTAGCCCCTACGATTTAAGCTGTGCATTTATAAATTATTCAGAGAGATTCGATTCACAAATATTCGATAAGTCGTTCAGTCGAAGAAGCGTTTATTCGATATACCGTGGGAGAGCTACGCTTCGGCATGAATGCGCCGGCACAACCGGAGTGATACCACGATTTCACAGAAAACCTGTGTGAAACGGCGCTTACGCTGTGTTTTACCGAGTGAGTGAGGATTCCGGAGGCCCGACCCCTCCCCCATCTTCATCCCCCAAAGGTCAGCAACGCACTTGTGAGGCCTCCGCCTCCTTGACCGCTGATTGCCGCTGCCTATGGACACTCAACCATGGGTGATGGGAATAGAATGGGCTTGCCATCAGGCGATGCGTATGCCTATTGCATAAAAAAATCGATAATGCATTGTTTCCTAATAAACTCAACGTAACGTTCAATTCGTTTAATAATATTCATGTATTTTGTTGTAGATTTTGGAGATGGGAAAGGTTCCTCCCTGTAAGTATTCATTTACTTTATAATCGGTGATATGTGTGTATTCGTGAAATGAAACGGAACTGGTATGGATTAGATTGGACTTCTCGCGAGCTGGGTTTCTGCAACTCGACGACCATAAAGCGCCTATTTTGGATGATCGGTCGGGCATTATTTATGCCAACCCAATTTCTCCAGGAAGCCTAGCCGACCCTTTACGTTACCGACGACTTCTAGAAGCAACATCGACGGTCCGAGGTGTCTCGCCCGGTATTCTGCCACCCCAGGACATGCCAAAATTACATGAACCGCAAGTGGTAAGACGAGAATAGAAATGCTGTTTCAAATTGATTAATGAGTTATTCTAGATAGAGTTTGTTGCCTATGTATAATTTTTTTGTCTTTGAGTTTTTGTGTAAGTGGACAAAAATGTGGATTTACAATACACAATTTACAAGGCCTCTACCGTAGCGTATAAACTACTGAACCGATTTTAAGGAGACAACAGATTTGTAATGATGGCCCTTGTGACATAGGCTATAGAAAATTTACTAACTTTGTCGTGTTATTTTTTATTTATTTCTAATATTTTCTATTTTTCAGCCGAAAAATCAGACTGGTTCTCATCTTACGTTGGCAGCGCGCAACCCCTACCGCAAGATAATGAGAAATTAATCAAAATCGGTGGCTACATACTTCTGGGAGCGTTGTTCTTGTTCTGCGTCGGGCTTATTGTACTGTTTGCGTTTATAGAAAACTGACAAGTTCATATACCATGGCTGCCATGAGACCAAATTTGAAAAATACATATATAAATGGAAATTTAATCTATTACCTATTACTAAGATCTGTCCATTCGTCTCCATGTCTGTATCTCATGGACCGTAATAGTCAGACAGTTGAAATTATCGCAGAAGATGTTTTTCAGTTGCCGCTTTAATGACAAATACTAAAAAAGCAGATTAAAATAAACACTTAAGAAGGCTCTCATATAACAAACGTGATTTTTTTTGCTCGTTATTTCTCGATATTAATAACGGCAACACGTAGACGAACGTCGTTTGAAGTAATGACAATATTTAGTTATCTATTCACTTTAAAAATAAATAATTAAATAAAAATAACACATATTTAAGGGGGCTCCCATACAACAAACATATTTGTTGTCATTTTTATAAATAAACTAGCCCACCCGGCATACGTTGCTTTGTCATAACATATATATATATAGCAATGTATATAAATATTTAGGGGTGGGTCTCATCAATTAGGAGTGTGAAAAAAGTTATTGGACCAATTTCAAACCCATCTGATATGCACATAAAATTTCATAAAAGTCGATCCAGCCGTTTCGGGGGAGTTTGGTAACAAACACTGCGGGACAAGAATTTTATATATGAAAGTATACGGAATCCATCGCGCGCGAGTCCGACTTACATTTGGTCAGTTTTTGGAAGGGTATACTTCCCACGTGGTTTGAAGAAATGTATGTATTTACAAAAAAAAGTGTATATATGTAATAATATCAGTTTTCTAGTAACCATAGTACAAGCTCTGCTTAGTTTGGGACTAGATGGCGTTGTGTATTAAAATGTCTGAACATATCTGAACATATTTAAATGTAAATGGTCTTGTAATAAGTTTTGCATTGTAAGTAACAATCTTCAGGTATATCTTAACTTTATTGTAAAGTATTTTAATGGTAAAGTTTTTGTGCAACTGGAAACAATTAATTTTATATCATTATTTTATGTTTTTTGATCAACTAAATTCTTATTTATACCATGGATGTTCTCCTAGCCGATTACGTCCACGGCGGCCACTCTCGACGGAGACCAGCCAACTAAGCAGGAGATATTATAGTGCACAAGTGTGAGCAAACTCAGGGGCACTCTTTGTTCCCTCTCTCTCATAATCCGATGAGCCGGTTAACCGACATGATCAGTGAGAGATCATTACGCGAAGGAGAGGATATAAATATGTAAAAAAATAAAAAATAATGTGAGGTATAACTGAGACGATTATTATTGGTCTGAAGGCAAAACAGCTTCTGTCTCCCATAGACAACTTCATAGTATAGGTATATATTTTACAAATACTTTTGCAAGTCGGACTTTACAGATATGAGGCGCCGACATTTTGTAAGACTCACTCCTGGAAGAAATGTGGAAATAAACCACAGAGGTGTGTCTTTTTAATTGACTTCAAGAAAAGAGGAGGAACTTCACGTCTTTGTCTTATCACCTCATAATATTTCATTTGTTCTATTCCCAATCATGATAAAATATTGTGTGATGAATAATATGAGCACTTTCTCTCTCCGAACGAAATTTAAGTATAATATGTACGTATTTAGTTATATGTAAGTATGTATATCTGTAATCTGGCTACCACAGTACTGGCTCTGTCTAGTTTGAGAGTAGACAGCCGCGTGTGAGATATCTCAGGACATTATTGTTAAGGTGGAATAGAAATAAAATAAATAAATAAATATTTCCGACATCTAACACAGAACGCCATCTAATCCCCAACTAAGCAGAGCTTGTATTATAGGTAATGGACAACTGATATGAATACATAAATACTTTTTTTTGTAAATAAACATGTTGTACATAGAAAACACCCAAAATCCGAAACAAATATCTGCAGATACAAACATTTGGTCCGACCCAGGATTCGAACCCAAGACCTCATGAACAGCAGTCGCGTGCGCTACCACTGCGCCACCGAGGCAATTAAATGACCCTTATAGTTCTTTAGTTCTAAAATGTAATGCATACTACGACCTTGAAACCTTAAAGAACAAAACTTACACCTTCCTCAAATATTAGTAAGGCGCTTTTTACCCCCGACGCAAAAAGAAGGGTGTTATTGTTGTGTTATTGTCGCAAGTTTGACGTTGAAGTCAGACTGTGGCATCATAGCTCTTAACCGGATGGACTGATTTCGATGCGGTTTTTTTCATTTGAAAGCCAATTTTCTTGCGGTGGTTCTTGGGTATGTTTAGTGAATTTCGATCCAGCAGTGTAAGAGTATCAGCTCTTTTCTAAAACGTAAGGCGTTTTTGGGGTATGATTACTCAATTAAGCGCTTGTGTAGAGGGTTTTTTAAAAAAATTATTTCTATTTGTTACCGATCAGTGTATGAACTTGACTGCCTTCGTAGCTGAAATGGTAGCGCATGCGACTGCTTTGCTTGAGGTCTCGGGTTAAATTCCCGAGTGGGATCAAATGTTTGTATGATCTGTAAATATTTGTATGGGTATTTTCTATGTATGTTGTTGTTATTATAAATAAAAATCATTGATATTGATATCAGTTATTTAGTACCCATAACATAAACTCTGCTTAGTTTAGGACTAGATACATTAATTGTTTGAAAATAAAAGTAATGGGCGATTATAGGCGGTGGTATTCGCTTTTCACACGGTTTTTTCTCTCTGTCTTTAAAAAAAACATAAATAATCCATTTACTCTATGGCCCACTTTGTGCTTTATGACATGGAAGGACATTAATTTGTAAATCAAAAATTTGACATGTGTCAAACACTTATAAAAAAAAAAAAATTGTTTAAAGCAATTTACAAAAACTTGAATAAGTAAGTAAAATCTGACTATCACTCATCTTCATCTTCATCAGCCTATTGCAGTCCACTGCTGTACGTAGGCCCCTTCAATTTCACGCCACTCAGTGGCTGCCACCTCGTCTTCTTGTTTGCCCCTCTGTACCATGAAAATCTTAAAATATCTGTTACCAGCAAAGTCAAGCTGTTTCACATTTAAAGAATTCAAGTTGAGTTAGTTTTTATATTAATGATAATATTTCTGTTGTAGATGAGATAAACCTTATAAATATAGTAAAAAATGGCAGGGGCGTGGTGTGCTGACTGCAGTGAGTATATTCATATCCGTCTGTTTAAATATATATAATAAATAAATGTCTAGTGGCGTGGTGTTGAATCGATTTTGATAGGCCTTCTACTGATTGAAAGCTGATGTTAAAAAAGTAGGTTGTGAAGAGTATGATCACGGAAAACTAAAATTGAAACCAATAAAATAGTCCGGTCCCTAAGAATTATTTGTGATGTGAAAATTTATGACAAAGTCAGGAATGTCGTTATAAGAGAACGTTGTGGATTGAAAGAAGACGTAGTGACAAGGATTGAAAAGGGCATGCTTCGCTGATTTGGCTATTTAAAGAGAATGGATGATAGAAAACTCACGAAAGGAATTTACAAAGCGAATGTGTGTGGAAGTGTCGGAAGAGGTCGTCCACGGCGAACATTTACCTATCAAATTGGTGATGTTCTGAAAAAAGGTAATGTAAAGAGCACTAGGAACTGACGAGCAAACATGCAGCGATTGATGAATGTGGACGAAGGAAAAGAGGTATGTCAGGATCGTTATAAGTAAATATGTAAATAAATATGTTCAGACATTTTAACACACAACGCCATCTAGTCCCAAACTAAGCATAGCTTGTACTATGGGTACTAGACAACTGATATTAATACTTCTATACTATATTTTTTTTTGTAAATACATACATATTATACATAGAAAACACCCAAACTCCCAAACAAATATTTGCAGATCATACAAACATTTGGTCCGAGTCAGGAATCGAACCCGAGACCTCTTGCACAGCAGTCGCATTCGCTACCACTACGCCACAGAGGCAGTCAAAATAAGTGGAGATCAATTGTCTCTGCCTACCCCTCTGGGAAACAGGCATGATTGTATGTATGTGTGTTTGAAATAGTGAACAATATCCTACTCATAAACAACATAAGCCGCTTCACAAAGTTAGTACTGTAGATAAATTCTGTATTCGCGTATATGAACATGGACTTAAAACACACCTATGTGATTTGTTCCGGCATTTCCTCCAGAAACGAATCTTAGAAAATGTCACCGCCTTCTATCTGTAAATCCCGACTTAATATCAGTAAAAAATTCACTCACAAACAATAATATATAAATAGCATTTGACATTTATTTATATAAAATTTAAAGCAGATTTTTATTTGTCTGTTGCAGCGGTCCTGCCCGTGATGGCAAAGCCCCAATACCAGCTGAGCTACCTCCCATTCCAAGACAACTCCAAATACTACGGCTTTGCGATGTGCATTGGGACGTTTGTGGTCGTCGCTGTGGTTATTCTGACCGTCATTATTAATAAGTGATGGAGAAACCCAGAAGACAGGCAATATATAAAAACCCTTGCTATAGTTTAACGTGATGTGTCAAATTGTGATAGTTAACTAATATTATAATCTTACATCTTCTCTTGTCAACATCTGTGATTTTCTTCAAGGAACAAATGTTCTCCACTCGGGTCCTAATGGTTTTAGTATGTTGTTCTAAGGAAACTGTTAAAAGCTGTTGATGTGATGATGTTGCTATCGCCTCTGCGCATTAAGTCCTATCTATTTGTTCTTTCTCATAAGGAAGGTTTCTATCCCTCGTACATAGGAATATGCTAAATGCTGCATATGAGGAAAGGACTATTCGAGAAAAGGACCTTTCAAGAAAAGGAGCATTCGAGAAGATGACCTTTATGAATAGGACCTTTCGAGAAGAGGACCTTTCGAGAAACGGATCTTTCTAGAAAAGGACATTTTTAGAAAAGGGCCTTTCTAGGAAAGGACCATTCGGGAAGATGACCTTTCGAGAAAAGGACCTTTTGAGAAAAAGACCATTCGAGAGAAGGACGTTTCGAGAAAAGGACCGTTCGTGAAAAGGACCTTTCGAGAAAATGTCCTTTCGAGCAAAGGACATTTTGAGAAAAGGACCTTTCTAGAAACATGCCAAGAAAAGGAGATCTTAAGGACGTATGAGAAAACACATTATGCGCTGAGACAATTGTTAAAGGCCTAAATTATTCCTCGATGAATTGGCAGTGACAAAATACTTTTGTTATTCACACCATTATTTGCTGAGATAACTTCAGCTATATCTACTATATCAGTTTACATGTACCAACTCGATAAAAGAGTAGGTTATAAATTCTATTTCTTAAACACCTGACTATGAAGAAAAGAGTTGAAAAAAATGGAGTATTGTATCGTCCTGTCTAAATAATGTAACTTGTAAGTCTTATAAAAAAATTAAAATTGTAAAATATATTAATTAACAATTACTGAGTATTTTATTCTTTTATTAAGGACGTAGTAGAGCCGGGCGGTACTACCGTCTCACAGGAGAATAACCTAAAGTAACAGTATTCGTGCTGTCGTGTTTCGTTGGTGAGTGCGAGACCGGAGGCCCATGATTCCAAAGCATCTCAACAGACCGCCATAGTGTAGGTCACCATGCTGCATCGTTGCATTGTCTGCATTCGCAATGAGTACGGTGACAAACACTGTTGAATTCTGCTCGTTTCCCATCACTTTGATTAGTCATATTGATACCCATACATAAAATAGGCTATCTTTTAAAATTTCGTTACAGAAAAGCAGTCATTAGATGTTCACTTAGTTGCGTGTCTATCGGCGAAGAGCCTTTTCTGATTGCTCAGTAATTCATAACTTGTTAATAGTGCAATTAAAAAATCAAGGAAATCAAAAAAAATGACTCAATCAATCAATCAATCAATCATCAGCCTATCGCAGTCCACTGCTGGACATAGGCCTCTCCAATTTCACGCCACTTAGTTCGATCTATGGCTTCTCGCATCCAGCTCCTGCCAGCCGTCTTGCGCAAATCATCGCTCCACCTGGCTTGTGGACGTCCTACACTACGTTTGCCGAGACGCGGTCTCCACTCAAGAACTCGTTTACCCCAACGGTTATCGGTTCTTCGGCAAATGTGGCCAGCCCACTGCCACTTCAGCTTGC